>CBVK0100413511.1:0-19603 GCA_900067695.1 Picea abies
ATTACATACCTCATGTTCATACATGTACTTGGTAAGCATTTCCTTTTCCTCATGGAGTGGAGTCTCCATCTCATGCAACTTTTCAAGAAGCTAGTGCTTCTCCTCCTTCATGGCCATCAACTTCTCTTAAAGGGAAATGCTCTCTTCTCTATCTTCCCACAACTCTTGTACCATATCTCTCATGGCTACAAACTCTTTCAACATCTCTTTGTCAAAGAACTTGGATAATGAAGATGTATGAGAACTATCAATGTTTGAACCTTCCTCCATCCTTGCAAGATATCAAACTTCAACACAAAAATTGCACAAATACCAACAGCTAAAACTATAGCTATCAATGGCAATCACATGAGCAAAACAAACTATGCTCTGTTACCACTTGATCTGAAAATAGGGGGCTGACTTGTTAAGCTATGCAAGCACCCTCTACTTCATTAAAATAAACTTTTCAGGACCTTTCTCAATGTCTTATTTATGCAAGATAAATTATTGCTCATCTGGGCATGACCTCTTCTACATCTGGCCTTGAGGTTTCTTGGGCTTCCTTGTGGAAAAAACACCTATAAAAGTCCTCAAATTCATCTGAAACCTATCCCCATATGTTCAGAGAATAATAGTTATCCAAAAATGACTATTTAGTCATAGAAAACAGACTTGGGCTCATATGAGCATGACCTCCATCAATGAGGGCTTCAAGCTCCCTTGAGCTTCCTGAAAATTTAATGGTAAAAAACTTGAAAACAAATTCTTCAAATGCCTTTGAAAATAGTGCCAATGGATTCAGAACATCCAAAAACCCCTAGCTAGGCCTTTTCGGCACCTCATTTGGCAAAAATATGAAGAAGTTAAGCCTCCTGCCATTTCCCTCCTTCAAGCTTGGTGTCTCTGGTTTGCCAAAATGCACCTTTGTGCGTCCAACCTAGCTCACGCGTTGATTTGCATGCTAAAACCTAGCACCGACACATAACCATAAAATGGGAAAAACCATTGAAAAATTAACATAACTAAGCCCCTTAACCGCATAGGCCTTTGGGTGCATAGGTCATGTGACCTCGTTTCCCACACAAAAGGGCTAGGTTCCAAGAGCGAATGTAGGTGTGACAAGTGGCAGGCGTGTGGTGTTGTAACCGTTGAAAAATCCAAACCCCATGCGTGTTTTACATGGTGGTCACATGGAACGTATAGAAATCGGGGGTGCACATATAAACTCTCTCGCATTGTTAACTGGTGGCCATATGAATTAAAAATACAACCGCAGCTAGGGCTAAGCCCCAACCCGACCCCGGGCCAAACTATACAATAGTGTTAATTTAAATAAGTTTAAACATATATATATATAAAGGAACACTCTGTGGCATGCCAATCGAGTGGCCATTGCTAAAGCGCTTTGTCTATGGTGGAGGTCCGGGGTTCGATCCCCACACGCTCCATAATTTTTTTTCAAACCATACCATGATAGGGTGCCACGTGGCAGCCCACACCTATGTCACGTGGCACCAAAACACTTGCCAATTAAATGCCATGTGTCGAAACATCATTCATCCAAAATATACCAATCAATGATTTCCACATCATCAACTTCCACCTCAACATACAGACATGCGACATCAGCTGTATGACCTCTGCCACGTCAGATGTACGGACTATACAGTCAACAATTTGTTTTGGCCTGTTTGCCGAATCAAACAGATTGTGATATCTCACTCATCCGATGTCCATTTGAACCCATTCGAGTTGTGTTGGGTTCATGATGACGAGGGCTGCGCACCCGTTCATTTTGAGGCAATTTCGGGAACTTTGACTTTTGAGCAAATTTTGTCCCCTGGTCCAAATTTTGATCATTCATCAAAAGGGAATCTAGGGGTGGAAGGAATGTGGGGATTCTCACTGATCCCAAAGGAAAAATTGAATTTTCTTAAGCTTGAGGATTGGGAACACCATCCAATAATCGGGTAGAATATTAATCTCTACTCTAGGGGATAAGGATAGTGGTGGGAAAATAAATTAATCATTTAATTGTACTAGGGAATTCTATCATTGTTATTAAGTTTATGCACAAGAAAAGTTGTCTAGAAGATTATATATTCGCCTCTATTCTAGTTCAAGTGCAACATGAGGAAACAAGAATTCAAACAATCTCCTTCTTCCATGTCTTAAGGATTCATAATATATAAGTAAAATAATTATCCAACAAGTAATCCATATGGATATCGATGGCCACCCATCGATTCCACTGGCTCAAAACATGGGTTTCCAACTTGGCAAGTTTTCTATGGTTTTTTGGGTCCTGAACTTCCAAGGTCATTTTGAGGCCCTAAACGACATTCTTTTGGCTCATAAACACCTAAATTGTGGCCAAAATAATGTTTTACTAAGAATGGAATGTATTTTCCTTGACCATACCTTTCCATCGAGCTATTGTGCACCCCAAACGAATATCATATGAAAAGGTTACTCCCTTAGGAAGTTGATGTATCAACTACCCCCATCGGGCCAACCTTTTGGCATTTCATCCTCCAGGGATAGGGTTTTGAATTTTCTTTATGTTAAAAAGGCCTTTGGAGGCTCATTGTAAACATCATATTCTTGTGAATGAACATATCCATCACACATCTTCTTAGAGATAAGATGCCACCAATCTATTGAGTTCATTCACTCTGTATTTTTACAGTTTCTGTAAAATTCTCTTATTAATAGAAATTGTGTATTAATGTATCTCTGTGTTTTTTGGAAATATTTGTGTATTTCATTGTTATATCTTTTCCTTCATTTTGTTCGCAAAATAATCCAGATCACTAGTATTAGAGCAGGTTTCTCCTTGTTGTTTTTGAGTGCACGTCCCCGACAAGGTCGGGATATTGAGATTTGGGTCTTGAGATAGTTTCTCTTCAGGAAAACCACTCTCTCCATACAAAGTGACCTCCCATGGTGAAAGAAAATAGAGATGAGGAAGAAATAGATCCTATCAAGTTTTTTCTTGCAGAATCCCTCGCGCATCAAAGGAATGAGATGTTGGATAATTTTTCGCAAATCCTTCAATGATTATTGACAAGAGCAGGCGTGTCTTCATCAAGCAATTAATTTGGAGACACTTCCCAATTCAAGGTACAAGTTAATTTTTATATTCCCATATTTGAAGGTCAGATCGATGCAAATGCTTTGGAAAAGTGGTTAAATCTGCTAGAAGATAATTTCTTTGTCCATAATTTTTATGATAGAGAAAAGATCACCTTTGCACTCCTTAAGGCTATCCCCCATGTCAAACGTTGGTGGGAAAATTACTCAGAGAAAAAATCCACAAAAGAGTTTGGAATATTTGGGGTTGAGCCCACTTGGGTTTTTTTTATGGTTGTAGTCAAGGAACAATATTACCCTATTGGAAACTATGAAGAGCAATACATGATATTGACCATGCCGCATCAAGAGAGGGGCCAAACAATGTCAAAGTTCACAAACACCTTCTATACCTTGTGCACCAAATTGGGTATCAAATACTGCGAGTGACATCTGGTTCTAAAATACTTCGAGGACATTTGCAAGTACATCCAAACTGAAATGGAGGTTTTTGATATCTTATCATTGGGAGATGCTTATTGATGTGCTGTCAAAATAGAAAAGAAATTTAAGCAGTAGAATAAGCGGTAATTTGGGTCTCCAAATCTGCAATAACGAAGTATAGTAAAGATGTCCCTAACTCAGATATTATACAACCTCAATAAAACCATTTCAATCCATGAGAAAATAAGAGAAACAAGAAGAAAACAAGAACATTGGGAAGTGGTGCAACTTCCACAAAATCCCTTGGCACAACACCGATGAATGTCGCTCAAAATAGTCATTAGTAGTTGAGCTCAAAGAAATAGAACCAAGCCCTGACTTAGACTCTGTTTCAAAAATTAATAAAAAGAGATAGATCATTGATGTTGAACTGACTAGTACTGAGAGGACCTCAAAAATCCAACCAGAGGAACCAAACGATATTGAGGAGGGGGAGTTCCTCTTCCATTCATAGATGTGGGCGAAGGGAAACCCATTGAATTTTGTTGTTGGTAACGAAATCCAAAAGAACCTGATCTCATCATAGCTCGTCAATAAGTTGGATTTTTTGACAACACCACACCTGCAACCATAAAACATTAGGTTGCATCACTAGGGTCCTAATCTTTGTGGTAGCCAACAATGTCGCAAGTCCTACGAAATCAAGCCCTTCAAGGATGAGGTATTGTGTGATGTTGCCACACTAGAAGTATGTGATGTTTTATTAGGCCAGTTGTATATATGGAAGCATTGTGTTATTTATGAGTCTCATCCCCATATCACCTTTGTTACTTTGGGGGGTCATCTCTACAAGATACGATAGGCAGTTCTTATTACTGGCCCGACAAAACAATGTCGCAAAATAATCTCTCATACCGCAAAGTTTATTCTCTTTGTGATCTGGATAGAAGGTGAAAAAAAGGACACTGCAACCACTATGGCCTCATCCCAATACCTTTCTATTGAGAATAAGATTATTTTATAAGGGCACAAAATATTGTTGCTTCACCTATGGGGGTTCATCCACATTACCCAATCAAGCAATGTTATAACAAATCCCTTCATACTCCTCATGATCCATCTTCACTTATAGAGTCCTCCCACACTCGAGAAAATCATGCAGCTAGATTGGTTGAACAGATTCAACCCCTCCAACAATAGGTTCATAATATCCTTCAACAATCTAAGAAAGACAACTTCTGCAGGAAAGAAAGCAACTCACCAAGGTTCAAATTCAACAAAAGATTTCTCATCTCCCATGGGAACTTAATGCAATGGGGACCATTGCTTCCTAAGAGAGAAGGAATGATCCAGATGGATATTGATGGCCACCCACTTATTCCACTGGCTCAAAACATGGTTTTCCACCTTGGAATTGTTTCTACGGTTTTTGGGGTCCTAAACTGTTGGGGCCATTTTAAGGCCCTAAACGTCATTTTTTTGGCTCGATAGTTCCTAGAATGTAGCCAAAAGTAGATGCTAGGATGAACATAATGTGTTTTCATTGGCTATGCCTTTCCAACGGGCTATCATTCCCCCCAAATGAACATCATATGAAAAATCACCTTTGGGAAGTTGACATATCAATTACCCCCATCGGGGCCCACAAACCTTTTGGTGTTTCATCTTTCAAGGTTAGGGTTAGGGTTTTGGGTTTTATTTATGTTAAAAAGGCCTTTGGAGGCTCATTGTAAACATCATGTTCTTATGAATGAGCATAGCCATCACATCTCTTCTAAGAGATAAGATTCCACCATTCTATTCAGTTCATTCACTCTGTATTTTTACAGTTTTTGTACATTTCTCTCATTAATAGAAAATGTGTATTACTATATCTTTGTGTTTCTGACAATATTTCTGTATATTTCATTATTATATCTCCACCTTCATTTCGTGCCCAAAATAATTTTGATCAAGAGGCAACAAAAATCAAAATGGGGGAGCTTTGTGTTAATGGATAATTAACCAACCAATTCATACCTTAATTTACCCCTGAGTATTTAATGATAAGAATCTAAAACATATTATTCATTTGTCCCTCGTGCAATAGCTCATTCATAAAGGAATTTTAATAAACATGACAAGTCCTAAGGCTCCCTCCCACATGTTTGAGTTTGCATGGAAAAAGGGTAATGGAGTCTTAGGTTTAATTCACCTCAAACAAGGTGGGATAATGGCTAGTTTGAATTCTGTTCAGTGGGAGGAGGGTGGCCATCTCTACTCATTTGGAAACCATTTGAAATTAGCGTTGAAACTTAGGTTGGTGGTTGGTCCCATCTCAAATTTTGTAATCCCTCTTTTATTGAGTTTCAATAATATACAAAAGATGGAAATTAACAAACTAGTTATCTTTGGTTTTGGTCATTTTGGAAATGAATTTGAAACTCTATGGAAAACTGTCCCGAGAATATTTAATATAAGTACAAATCTTTGGTATCTTCTCTTTAGCTATAGGAAACTCTATTTCATTGATTTTTACAAGAAACCAAAATTGGTTCTTAAGCTGGTTGTTGGTATAATTATCATCCAATTTTTTCTATGTTTGATGAGTTGGTTTTAAAAAAAATGGTGGTTGTTAATACATCAAATTTTTTATGTTATTCGAAGTGTGGAAATGTATTTGAGTATTTGGGGAGGGGTCTAGGTAGTGAAAACCTTTTTATTCCCTTGACAAGTTGTGGATGTCATTTATTTTAGTCATGTATGTTTGATAATAAGGGAATATCCCTTGAGGTTTGTGTTGAACCTCTTAAATTCTATTAAGGATTATGGATTTATTGCATTGTCAAGGTCAATTTCTTCTCTAAAAATAGAAGGTTGGTCATGCATTATGGATCATCACGACTTACAAGAACTTGGAAAAATTTTAAGGATGCATAAAAAAATGGTTTAGGAAAGCAGAATATCCAGTCTTACTCTCATCTATAAATTTCATGAATATTAGCAACAATGTATCTCACAAATTGTAGAGGTTATAATTACATTGGTGCAAGTCTAGTGCTATAAGCCTATAAAAGGTTGCAAGTGATCACACCTTTAGTTAGCTTATTTTTTTTTAAGTTATTTGTATTTTATAATTTTATTATTATGTTACCGTTATTATTTGTACTTTGTAAGGTCTCTATCCCCACAGAGCCTTATAAAACAGAGGTTAAAAATAGAGAGTAGATAATGTTTTTCTGTACAATTTAATCTTCAGCATTTAACCATAATTTATTCAGCATAAATTAAATTTATCAATAGCATGAAAATAAATTTAATAACAACCACATAACACAGCAAATTCATGAAAATTCATACCTCTGTCTGATGTTATTTCTCCAATCTTTGTCTGTCCTTGCTGCAACTCTGCCCAAACTCTGCCCAAAACCAAATCTTTCCTCCCTGCCAGCTAGGAACAGAGCCTATCTGGCTCCCTAGCTCCAGGATTATGTGAGGATTCCTGGCCCCCGAGCCCAAAACTCCCAGCAGTCTGGTGCACCCCTGTAATAGTCCACCCAACCTCCAAACCAAAAAAATATCCCAAACAGAAAATACAGTCCCTGCTCTCAAAATGCTCTCTTTCCCAAAAATTCCAAAAATCCTTCTCCCAAATGCCTCTTCCCCCTCATATCCTCCTCCCATTCACTGCCTCCTCCTTCATTTAATGCCACCCACCTTATCTCTCCATTCAATGCTTTATCACTTCTTACGTAAAATTTTCTAATAATAAATTAAAAGTTATTAAGCCTTTAATTCGTTACCCCAAACATTAAATGTGTTAATTAATCAATTAATTCATTAATCAACATACATTAAACAATAAATAAATAATATTATTAATAATTAATCGTTACTTAACTGATACACATTAGGACAATTAATTATTTAATTAACTATACTTGGCAAACCTTAAGCAACTATTTAACTAGGGTTGTTACATACACCCACCCTTTAGGAAAATTCATCGCAAAGTTAAAGTATTTTATGATACATGGGAAAAGAAACATGGTTCACAGATTCCTAACAAATAACCAACATTTATTAGTAAGTAAGCCGAGAAACTCATACATACTAGTGTACATGTGCAAGAAATGCATGTGTAGCTAGTACATACAAGTCTCATTCTTGTACTAATATCAATACCTATCATCTCTATAGTAGTTTCCATATGCATCCAATCCATTCAACAAGGCTATTCATTTTATAAAAGAAAATAAACCATTCAAATGTTTGCGAAATCCTTTAATTTCACTTATCTAGCTCAACAATTTTATTTAGACAATTGTAGTTTAGTTACATAATTATGAATATTCATATATATATATGCATTTTCTTTTCAGAAGGAAAACAATAAGTTCCAACATAAGAAAAATTTCCATACACTCTCAACTATTTCTACTCGTCCATCCTCCCTAAATTACTTCCATCTTCCATTCCTATCCTTCCTCTGCTAGACTATCTTGGAGCATCAACTATATTGACCTAACTCCAAATAGAACCCGTAAGCAGAAGTGTCACTATCTTGACCAAGCTTCCCCAGCAGGCAATTAGCAGTCACCATCACACATCTAGGGTAGCGTGAGCTAACATCATCCTCCCATGACTTCAGGTTTCAGAGGATACACGATGGGAAATGCCTCAACCCCTCCTAACATGACTAGGTTCCACACCCTACAATGGAATATATAGTGGCATCGTGTTGCTAGGAGTTTTGTCATCGTCTATTTAGTTTTGGGTAGTCTTGCCACCTGAAATCTTGCACTGGTCCACATATCATAGCAATGCATCCAAAACAATATAATTTCACATACAAAGATTCATACCATATTGTTTCTCAGCTAGTGGTCATGACATCCACTTTCATCATCATTATCCCTTGGCTATTTCATAGCCCATAACATGCAGATTACTCTTTAACACAAACTCATACATTTCTATGCATTATCATCATTTAATTGCATACAACCATAATTTTGATTCGGTATCCATGTACCAAAAACTTTAACATCAAATTTTTCAAGTTAGAAATAGATCTCATAATATTCCACAATCCAATTAATGACACCTATTTATAAAATTATCATTTACAAAATAGATTGCATCATATCCAATATCATTCTAATAGAATTTAAACCTTCATAGGATTCTCATTCGCACAGTATGTCGCATCATATCCATCATCATCAATAACAATTAGACATTCATAGAATTTAAATTCACATAGTAGATCACATCATATCCATCATCATCAATAACATTGAAACATTCATAAAATTTACATTCTCACAATATATCGCATCATTATCCAAATACATTTAAACATTCATAAAGATTCATACGTCTTAAAATTTGAAGTGTATCATTTAATAGTTTCACTTGTGAATAGAAAATAAAGGTGTGTAGGCCTCAGGTACTCCTGGCTACCTAAGTCAAAAGGTGGTGTTACATACACCCAAACTTCGAGAAACATATTATCGAGGTGGTCAAAAAAGTGAGGGATAATCTCGTCGTAGTGTCTCAGCATCTTCCCAAGTAGCAGATCCTAGACTATACTTGTCCCAGTGGACCTTAACTTGGTCTACTAGATGGTTCCTGAGCTATTCGACTCTGCGGTCCAATATGCGTAATGGTTCTACTGTGAGGGGTCCCACGTATGATACCTACAGTTCCTTCCAATTTAGTTTATGTGATTCATCAACAACATAATGACATAAAACAGATACATGAAAGACATTATGAGTTTTATGCAGGTGGGGTGGCAGTACGAGATGATAGGCAACGGGTCTAGTTTTCTCTTGGATTCTGAACGATCCTATAAATTGAGGTGGAAACTTTGTCCCCCTCCCGAACCATATGGTACTCTTATTAGGCCTAATACAAATGAAAACCTGGTCTCCCACTTCATAACTTCGGTCAGTCTTGTGTGCACCCGCATAACTTTTCTGCCTATTTTGTGCTTCGTTTAGTCTCTGCCTAATATGAATCACCTATTCCTCCATCTCTTGAATCAATTCTGGCCCAATTGTTACTCGGTCTTATAATCTATCCCAAATCAACAATCTTCTGCATGGCCTTCCATATAGAGCTTCGTAGGGTGGCATTCCAATGGAGCTATGAAAATTGTTATTGTAGGCAAACTCTACCAAAGGTAGGTAATTCTCCCAATGGGTTTGATTATCCATGACATACATCCTAAGCATGTCTTCCATGACTTGATTTAGTCTCTCAGTTTTCCCATTTGTTTCAAGATGATAAGCTATGATTAAGTTCAACTGCTCCCCAACGCTGACTGCAAACTTGTCCAAAAGCTAGAAGTGAATATGGAGTCCCTATCTGAAATGATCTTCTTATATATCTCATGCAAATGGCTGACCTCACTTACAAACACACGTGCCACATCACTGACATCGTAAGTGTCTCTAACCAGAATAAAATGAGCACTCTTGGTTAATTTATCAACTATTACAAGAATGGCATTGTGTCTATGAGATGTGAGCAGCAACCCCACAACAAAATCCATAGAGATGACTTCCCACTTGCACATAGGAACATCATGTGGTTGTAGGAGGCCTGTCGGGTGATGGTCGTCGACTTTCATTTGTTGACACTCTAGGCACTTGGCAACGAAATGGAGTACATCGCGCTTCATGCCTACAGAAGAAGAGATTCCTCATATCGACATACATCCTCTTCACACCTGGATGTGCACATTAAAGTGCTCTATGGGCTTCCTTCAGTATGATGCTTCGAATATCCCCATCTTCATGCATGTACATCCTTCCCCGATATCTCATTAGTTCGTCTACTTCTAGACTACATCCTTCATAATTTGGATCTAATTGCCTCCTAATCTAGAGGTTTGAAGTAACCTCTAGATACCGACTATCTCCTTGGAGTTGTGTCAACACACGTTTCCTCAGATTGACCTTTAAGTGTACTAAGGAGAAGACATGTGGTCTCCTACTCAAGGCATCTGTGACGACATTTTCCTTTCCCTTGATGTATGAAATACCAAAATCATACTCATTCATAAACTCACTCCATCGCCTTTTCCTGGCATTCAGATCCCTTTGAGTGAAGATATGTTTTAAACTTTGATGGTCCATTTTGAGCTCAAAGTTTCACCTCACAAGATAGTGCCTCCAAAGTTTCAGATCTAGTATTATAGCTGCCAACTCTAAATCATGAGTAGCGTAAAGCTCTTCATGTTTCTTCAACTTCCTTAATGCATAAGTTATCGCTCCTCCATCTTGCATTAGCATGGCCCCCAACCCTTGCTTCGAGGCATCTGTCTAGACTGTGAAGTCATTTTCCATATCCGACACTCATAGAATTGGCCCACTATTTAGTAACCTCTTTGTAGGGACCAAATTAATTTCAGTCTATTAAAATCCATAAATTGAAATAGATAAGATTACTTCTACACAGAAAGAATGAATAATTTCTTTCATTTAGCATATAAGCATGTTAAATTAATTAAAGAACAAGAATTTCATAATATAATAAGAATTACTTAACAGAATAAAATAAATTACCTCTTCCTGATGCTAATTCCCCTGTTGATTTGGTTCTCCTTTGCTGAAGTTGAAACTGTGTCAAACACTGCCCAAAACTAAGTTTTCCTCCCTGCCAGCTAGGAGTATCCTATCTGGCTCCCTAGCTCCAGGATATCGTAAGGAATATCCTAGCCCCCGTACCCAAAACCCCCATCAACCTGGTGCCCTCTGCTTCTGATTCACCGAAAACCACCAAAATCAAACTCCTCCCACTAGAAAAATATTCCATAGCCCAGAATCACAGACCAATCTCTACCACATAATTTTTCCCCTAAAAATTTCTCTCCCTCGTAAGACTCCTCCCCGTCATATCCCCCTTCACCAACTCTTCTCCCCTTTCATTAATTTTCTTATCTCCCCCTTTATTATTTTATCCCCTTCATTAATATCTTATCCCCTTCATTAATATCTTATCCCTATATTTAATATCTTATCCCTATATTTAATGTTTCTTTCCCCCCGTATACGTAAGTATTTAATACATTAAATTATTAACCCCTTTAATTCTTACTCAAATAATTAATGAGTCAATTAATAATTAATTAATCATTGATAGATATGAACAAGTAATTAATAATAATTAATTAGTTAATATTATTAAGAAATAACTATTGTTTAACTAACACATTAGGACAGTCAGATAATCAAATTAGTTATAATTAATAATCCCTATACATCTATTTGAGCAGGGTTGTTACATACACCCACCCTTCAGGAAACTTCATCCTGAAGTTAAGGTATCTCATGGTACAAAGGAAAAGAAACATAGTTCACTCATTCATAACAATTAGCCGACATTATTAGTAAGTAAGTAAAAAAAACTCATACATACTAGTATACATGTACAAGAAATGCATGTGTACCTAGTACATACAAGTCTCGTGCATGTACTAATAATCAATAACTATCACCCTTTAGTAATTTATGTATGCATCCAATCCAATCAACAAGACTAATCTTTTATAAAAGAAAATAAACCAATCAAATGTTTGTGAAATCCTTTAATTACAATTATCCTAGTTTAACAATTTTTATTTAGACCACTATGGTTTATTTATGTAATTATGAATGTTCATATATACACATTTTCTTTTTAGAAGGGGAAAACATTAAATTCCACCATAAGACAAATCTCCGTACTTTCTCAACTATTTCTACTCATCCTTCCTCCCTAACTTACTTCCATCTCTATTCCTATCCTTCCTCTACTGGACTATCTTGGAGCATCAACTATGTTGACCTAACTCCAAATAGAACCCCTAAGAGGAAGTGTCACTATCTCGAACAAGCTTCCCTAATAGGCAACTGACAGTCATCATCACACATCTTGGGGAGCGTGAACTAACACCGTCCTCCCATGACTTCAGGTTTCGGAGGATACATGGTGGGAAATGCCTCCACCCCTCCTAATCATAACTAGGGTCCACACCCTACAATGGAATATATAGTGGAATCTTTTTGTTGGGGGTTTTGTCACCGTTTATTCGGTTTTGGGTAGTCTCATCACCTGAAATCCCGCACTAGTCCACATATCATAGCAATACATCCAAACCAATATAATTTCACATACAAATATTCATACCATAATGTTTCTTGGCTAGTGGTCATGATATCCACTTTCATCATCCTTATTCCTTGGCTATTTCATAGCCCATAACCTGCAGATTAGTCTGTAACACAAACTCATACATTTCTATCCATTATCATCATGTAATTGCATACTATCATCATTTCAGTTTGGTATCCTTGTACTGACAACTTAACATCAAAGTTTTCAAGTTAGAAATAGATCTCATAATATCCCATAATTCAATTTTGACACCCATTCATAAGATTATCATTTACCAAATAGATTGCATCATATCCAACATCATTCTAATAGCATTTAAACATTCATAAAATTTACATTCTCACAATATGTTGCATCATATACATCATCATCAATAACATTTAAACATTCATAAAATTTACATTTACATAATAGATCACATTATATACATCATCATCAATAACATTAAAACATTCATAAAATTTTCATTCACATAGTAGATTGCATTATATTCATCATCATTAATAACATTTAAACATTCATAACAGTTCATATGTCTTAAAATTTTAAGTGTATCATTTAAGAGTTTTCACTGTGAAGAGAAAATAATATAAGTAGGCCTCAGGTAAATCCTGACTGTCTAAGTCAAAAGGTGGTGTTACGTACACCCCACCTTCGGGAAACATATTCTCTAGGTGGTCAAAAAAGTGAGGGATAGTCTTGTCATAATGTCTCGACATCTTCCCAAGTATCAGATCCTGGACTATACTTGTCCCATTGGACCTTAACTTGGTCTACCGGACGGTTCCTAAGCTGTCAAACTCTATGGTCCAATATGCATAATGGTCCTACTATGAGAGTTCCCACATCCAATACCTGCAATTCCTTCCAATTTAGTTTATGTGATTCATCAGCAATATAATGACATAAAACAGATACATGAAATACATTATGAGTTTTATGCAAGTGGGGTGGTAGTGCGAGATGATAGGGAATGGGTCCAATTTTCTCTTGGATTCTGAATGGTCCTATAAATCAAGGTGACAACTTTTTCTCCTTCTCGAACCATATGGTACTATTATTAGGTGTGATACAAATGAAAATCTGGTCTCCCACTTCATAACTTTGGTCAATCCTGTGTGCATCCGCATAACTTTTCTGCCTATCCTGTGCTTCCTTTAGTCTCTACCTAATCTGAATCACCTGTTCCTCCATCTCTTGAATCAATTCTAGCCAAAATGTTACTCAGTCTTCTAGTCTATCCCAACTCAATGGCGTTTTGCATGGCCTTCCATACAGAGCTTTGTAGGGTGGCATTCCGATGGAGCTATGAAAATTGTTATTGTAGGCAAAATCTACCAAAGGTAGGTACTTCTCCCATTGGGTTTGATTATCCATGACATACATCCTGAGCATGTCTTCCATGAATTGATTTACTCTCTCGGTTTGCCCATCTATTTCAGGATGATAAGTTGTGCTTAAGTTCAACTGAATCCCCAACGCTGACTGCAAACTTTTCCAAAACCTATAAGTGAATCTGAAGTCCCTATCTGAAATGATCTTCTTAGGTATCTCGTGAAAACAGATAACCTCACTTACAAACACACGTGCCATGTTAGTGACATTGTAAGTGTCTCTAACTAGAATAAAAGGAGCACTCTTGGTTAACTTATCCACTATCACAAGAATGGAATTGTGTCTATGAGATGTGAACGGTAACCCCACAACAAAATCCATAGAGATGACTTCCCACTTAGACATAGGAACATCATGTGGTTGTAGGAGACCTGCCGGGTGATGGTAGATGACTTTCACTTGTTGACACTCTAGGCATTTGGCGATGAAATGAACTACATCACACTTCATGCCTACCCACAAGAAGAGATTCCTCATGTATGCGTACATCTTCTTCACACCCGTATGCGCACAATAAAGTGCTCTATGGGATTCCTTTAGTATGATGCTTCGAATATCCCCATCTTCAGGGATGTACATCCTTCCTCGATATCTTAACAGTCTATCTGCTTCCAGACTATATATCCTTCCAACTTTGGATCTAACTGCCTCCAACTATAGAGATTTGAAGTAACCTCTAAATACCAACTGTCTCCTTGGAGTTGCGTCAACACATGTTCCCTCAGATTGACCTTTAAGGGTATGAAGGAGAAGAGACGTGGTCTCCTGCTCAAGGTATCTGTGATCACATTTTCCTTCCCCTTGATGTACGAAATACCAAAATGGTACTCACTCATAAACTCACTCCATCGCCTTTGCCTGGCATTCAGATCTCTTTGAGTGAAGAGATGTTTTAAACTTTGATGGTCCGTTTTGAGCTCAAAGTTTCGCCCCACAAGTTAGTGCCTCTAAAGTTTCAGAGCTAGCATTACAACTTCCAACTCTAAATCATGAGTCGCGTATAGATATTCTTGTTTCTTCAACTTCCTTGATGCATAAGCTATCACTCCTCCATCCTGCATTAGCATGGCCCCAAACCCTTTCTTCAAGGCATACGTGCAGATGGTGAAGGCCTTTTGCATGTCAGGCACTCGTAGAATTGGTGCACTAGTTAGTAACCTCTTAAGCTCGATGAATGCACTTTCACATTCTTTTGTACATTCATACCTGACCCCCTTGCACTGCAAAGTGGTGATGAGTTTTGCTATTTTGGAGAATCGCTCCAAAAATCTCCGATAATAACCTGCTAGCCCCATGAAGCTTCTCACCTCATGGGCATTTTTTGGCACTGGCCACTCCATAATGGTCTTTATCTTTTCTGGGTCCACATATATTCCTTTGCTGGAAATGATATGACCTAAATAGTGAATCTCTTTCTGGAAGAAGGAACACTTTGAAAGCTTCCCATACAATTTTTTCTCTCTAAGGTAGGACAACACTACTCATAAGTGTTCCTCATGTTCTATTTCATTCTTGGAATAGATGAGGATGTCATCTATAAATACTTGTACAAATCGATCTAAGTACTTCTGGAATATGCCGTTCATGAGGCTCATGAATACTGCTAGTGCATTGTTCAATCCGAAAGGTACTACGACAAACTCGTAATGTCCAAACTGAGTTCGAAAGACAGTTTTTGGGATATCGCTTTCCTTAATCCTTAACTGGTGATACCCTGATTGCAAATCAATCTTTGAGAATACCACTTCTCCTTTTATATGATCGAAGAGGTCATCTATTCACGGCATTGGGTACCTATTTTTCACTGTAGGATGATTCAAGTCCCTGTAATCTATACACAGTCATAAGGATCCATCCTTCTTCTTTACAAAAATTACTGGTGCACCCCAAGGTGAGACACTAGGCCTTATTAGCCCTAAGTCCAATAACTCTTTCAACTACATTTGCAACTCACAAATTTCTAGCGCTGTCATCTGATACGGATTTTTGGAAATTGATTCTGCACTAGGTTTTAGCTCAATAGTAAAATCAAGCTCCCTCTCAGGAGGTAACCTTGGTAACTTGTTCGGAAAAACATCCTTAAATTCTGAAAATACCAGGTACTAATCTGGTGAGGCTCCTTTCCTTTCATTCACTGCTTCCACTACATACATTATACACCCTTGCCTCAAGCATCATTTAACCTTCATAGTTGAGATAAAGCATAATGACACTTTTCTCCGTACACCCTGGATCTCTACTGGCCTTCCTTCATCATCTACAGAAAGCACCCTTTTTGCAAAACAATCTACCAAAGCTCGATGAGCGTCTAACCAATCCATTCAAATGATTAGGTGATACACCCCGAGAGCAGTGACATATACCTTCAACCTAGTAGTACACACTCCTAGGTTTATTATACAATTATCAACACTAGGTCCTACCGCTTGCTTTTCCCTCGAAGCCATCTCAACTTGTTTAAATTCATCGTGCTCATAGACTGCAAGCCCACTCTTTTCTAATGCAGAAGGTGAAATGAAACTATCTATAGAACCAGAATCAAACAAAATTTTAACGTTGATGTGATTTAGCGTACCTGATGAATCCACCACCATGGATTGATGTTCGGCCTGGCGATTATTAACCGCTACATAAATCTGGTCGCTGCTACTTGCTCTCCCCATCGGTGCCTTTCCTTATTTATGCACAAACCCTGATTGTAACTCTAGGAAGTCATGCTGGTAATGGGGTCCTCTGCATCCCCAACATGTAACACGAGATTGAACCTACGCATTGTTATGTGACTGTCTCTGAAATGAGTTCCTTCCCTTGGAACCCCTGCTCCTACTAGTTGTTCCCTGAGATGGTCGTGGACTTGTCTGCGTCGTTGGTGATGAATGAGATGCTCCACTCACTGCCATTGAAATCCCTATGGTTACTGTCCTTGGTGCAACTCTGTTACCAAATGGAGGTGGCCTTGAGCCTCCTCCCCTAGGAAATGTCCTAGGGTCCCTCCCCACGAATCCAGGACAATGCGGGAAGGTCGGTCTCATACCTCTGGTTAAGTTCATGTGTTCCTCCGCATAACATTCATTTTCCACAACTTATGCTACTGAATACGGTTTCCACATCCACACCATATCTCTTATCTTAGGGTTCAATCCATAGATGAAGTGCTCTTCCTGACGTTGGTCATTATCCGTATACGAAACTTATTTGACCAATTCCATAAATCTAATCTCATATTCTTCTATAGTTCAGTTTCCCTGTACTAAGGCATGAAATGTCCCTACCTGTTGTTCCTCATAGTACGCTGCCAGATATTTCCTTCAGAACCTCTCCTCAAAAAGTTCCCAACATACTATGTTTGGGGTAAGATGCAGTGGCCTTTCCAGGTTGCCCCACCAGTTCAAGGTACTGTCTCTTAACTAAAAAATTGTTATCTTTGCCTTTGAAGTGGATGCATAGTCTCTTAAGGTGAAACACATTGTCATGCCTTCCAACCATGCCTCGGCACGTTCACTGGCACGACCCCCGACAAACTCCAGAAGTTTGATCTTCTGCAGTTCTCTAGTGATGTCTTCGGGTGGAGGTCCTCCTCTTGAATCCCTTGATGCTTCTAGATTACCCATTCCAGATGGTGGGGGCACCACTTCGATACCTATTGGTTGACACCCATTTAAAGTCTCATTTATGGCCTCCAAAGAGCGCAGTATGAGAGCTAGTTCAGACGATGGTGGTGGCGGCGCTGGCAGTCCCTGCGATGATGCCCCTCTGCCTCTATTTCCTTGATTCCTAACAATCCTGTATGATTTAATTTGCATCAACCAAAGTTGTCAGGGAGATTTCAAGGACATTTCACATTTACGCAACTTAAACTAGAAAACAGGGTTAGGCATCAGTTTTTTTTTACTTGTTTGTAAACAGACGTTACTCTCTTTAGGGGAAGTGGCTAGGTTATGGTTATGTGTCTAAGCTTGATTTATTCTCCGAAAAAAACTATTGACCCTCTCCCTGGTAGTTACGCTAGCACTATACCATACTCGCCATAGTGCATCAGATCCCTTATACGGTGCTTTCTATTATACCCCTATTCTACCCTGACTATTTCCCATAACCTACATCAAACTCCTACTACTCTACAAGGACTTTTAACCTGTAAATTATAAAGTTACACTATTACATTCATTAATCAAGGGGATATATATATTTGATTAATACTAATAGGTTTCAAACCCATTATTAACATAAAATTTCTATCATGTTAATACATTGTGCACAAAATGCTCCCTTGCAGGCTTGGTGCTTGGCTTTGGCTGGTGGAATGGAATGGAAGGGCTTGGTGCTTGGCTCGATGGTTGGGGGAATAAAACTCAGTGCTTGGTTAACTTGGATAATTGGAGATTATACCTCGAGATAGTACTTTATGACTATTGATAATTAATTTATCTATATATATAAATTTATTTTGTAAAGACTCATGTGTGGCACATTGGTGTTTGGTTGTTTTCCAAGGCTTGGACTATGGTGAGTGGTCATGGGCTCAAAACCCAAGGACCCCAAATTTTTTTTTTTATAACTTTATTATTATTATATATATTTATTTTTATTAACATTTTTTTTAACATATTTTATACGATCTATAAAAAAAAATGTAATTTAAAAAAAAATTCAAAAAAGAATTAATTAAAAATAAAAATAAAAATATTAAATAAGAGAAATTTTAAAAGAAATAAATAAAAAAAATAAACAAAATTTTCTTTTTATATTTGAAGTTGGGCATCATGGGTGCATGAGGTCCATGTTCCCTCCTTCCCAGGGCTCTCATCCTCAACCCTAAAATATTCTCGCCTTTATTTCCTCGAACCCTAGCCTCAGTTGACCCTTTAAATTCTCGTTTTTTTTTTCTTCAAACGCTTTGCAGAGGTGAAGGATGAGGCCGAAGGCCATGGCCATCTCCGATCGATCTTGGTATCTATGAGTTCTAGGAATTGAGGGTGCGTTGAGCACAGTGGCGTTTTCCCTCTGCTCCTTGGTGGCTTGGTGTTTGACTTGGGCGTCAACTTGTTTGTTGTATGATATTGCGTGGAATTTTATGTATTATGTGTATTGTGCATTTGATCTTGTGTTGAAATAGTTATAGTCTAGTGTTCGGAGCTGGCTCAAGGGTGTTGGATTGTCTGTTGTATGATATAGTGTGGAATTTTATGAAATAATTAGGGTTTGGGTCTTAGGCCAAATATTACATTTTTTTTGTTACACTTGAATGTAGTTGCCCCTTGTGGGCTCTTCTCCTTCGTGGCTTGGTTTTGAATGTTGGCTTGAATGTTGTGTTGCGCTGTGTGTGTTTGATGTTGGCATTGGTGTTGGGGTTTTTTTTTTTGACAGGACGTTGTGGTTGCAGGTCGCGTGGGTTGGCGCTGGTGCTAGTGCTTTGTTGGGTGCCCCTCTTTTGACCTTTCATTGCCTCTGGCGCTTTGGGTGTTGGACTGTGTGCTAGTGCGCACTACCATGTGGGTGCATTGGCAACACAGCCTTTGGTGAGATCGGAAGAGCGTCGTGTAGGGAAAGAGTGTAGATCTCG
>CBVK0100413512.1:0-19601 GCA_900067695.1 Picea abies
TCCTCATCTCATGGAGGAACTCAACGCAATGGGGACCATTGCTTCCTAAGAGGGGAGGAATGATCCAAGTGGATATTGATGGCCACCCACCTATTCCACTTGGACCCCCACCATTGCTTCTTTCAGTTTTTCAGTTTTCACACAGTTTACTATTTTTAGCAGTTTTTTCGGGTTCTGAACTTCTGGGGCCATTTTGAGGCCCTAAACGATGTTTTTTTGGGTATGTTTCTCTCGCAAAATAACTTCTAATGATGCTATTTTGTCTTGAGCATTGTAGGCCTCAGATAGATCTTTCCAATGAGCTATCATACGCCTAAAACAGAGATCGTATGCAAAGTTACGACCCCGGGAAGTTGATGCACCAACTTACCCAAATGGGGCCCACATGACTTTTGGCGCTTCATCTCCCAGGGTTAGGTTTTTGGATGTATAGGACTTTTGGCATTCCGGTCTATTGTAAAAGGGCCTTCAGAGCCTCATTGTAATCATCTTCTCACAGATGCGAGTAGCGGCCACATCTCTTCTCAGAGATAAGCTACCAACGCCCTAGCTAGTTTATTTCCATTCTGTCTGTAAGCATATTTCAGTCATTTGTTATTAATGAAATGAAGTCTTATTTCCACTGCATCTCTGTGTTTATGTGTATTTCTATATTTCATTGTGTTCCTACATAAATCTGGATCATCCTAGGACTTGGAACTAGTCCACTTTGGAGCAGTGCTTTAAAGTTTGGTTGACAAATCTTGTTTCGAAAGGGTTCACAAATCTTCCCTACTATGTCATTTGGGGCTTATGGCTACACCGAAATAGAGATATTTTCAAAGACAAGGAAGGATGGCCTTCCTCGACAATAATTAAGATTAGATCAACATACAAGGAATTTAAAAATGGAAAAACCAACTCTGTTAGGATTCTTCGATCCCTAGTCTTCAATTAGTCAGTCACTTGGGGATACTATGGAAGAGCTAGATAAAGGGAAAATGACAAAAGTGGAGCAGGAGCAACTCGTTTTTTAACACCAAGCATCACTTTGAACTGAAACTTGGGGGTGGAGACAGCTCAAATAATAGGGCCGAGATTATAGCTCTTTGGATACTTAAATTTTCTCGAGAAAAACAAGTTTTGGCTCTACAGATAGTTGGAGATTCAAAACTAATTGTCGACTGGTTCAATGTATAGGTACACTTCACCAATTTAGCTTTAACTTTGTGGCAATTGTGGCTCAATGAGCTCCAATAAGAGTTGATGATATCTCTGTCTCTCACACTTATAGGGACTTCAACCAGCTTGCAAATTCTCTTTCCAAAGAGGTAATTTAGTTTCTAGAAGGCCACTTGGTCAACAAAGAAATATGAGAAATTGAGGTATTCCCAAAAGAAACAACTTCTATCTTCTAGAATCATTGTTACATATGTGTGAAGTAGGAAAATCTGATTGTTTTTTGTCTGACTTGTTTCAACTTATGTTACTAGATAGCTTTTGCTAGGGATAACAAATATAGAGAAAGTTGTTTGTATCTCAAGCAACTTTGTTTCAGTCCACAGTGAAATTATCTTTTTGAATTGACATTCTTTGCCTTATGTGTATTTTGATTTCTATTTTGAAATATCAAATCTATAGTTATTTTTCTCGGAAAAAAAGGGGACAAACTTCAACTCCTAACAAATGCCTTTGGGTCTTGAGACATTAATCTGTTTCTTTACATCCAAGGAAGATGAACTCTTATTCAATCAAAGACAATTTTAGGTCTTACTCTAGGACCAAAAGTCGATTTCAACCATGATAGTATTTTCAAGAAAGCCAATGTCCCTTGTGGTAATAGCTAAGGCTACCTCCAATAAAGTCATATGCTTTTTGGTAGCATATAACCTTAATCCAATAAGTGAAACTAAATACTATCCTTCATTGCAATTTAACCTTTATGCTTTTTGATAACATACAACTTTAATCCTAAGCATGAAACTAAACACTATCCTTGATTACAATTTAACCTTTATTTACAAACACATAATTAACATCTAGTTGTAATATTAAACTAAATTCAAAATTATTATATTTATTAATTAATAATTATATTTAATTAATTTTCATTTTAATTTAATAACATCTTATAAATGATAAGATAATCACTTTCATAACTATAAATACAATGATAAAAAGACTTTTTTCATAACTATAAATACAATGATAAAAAGACTTTTTTCGCTCTTTCATATAAGTAACGAGCTAAGTGAGTACTAGTGGATGGTAGAATTGACTCATAAGTTGCTTTCTCCATTTCCTTATATATAAAGGATGAACTTAGTGAGTTTCAGTGGATGGAAGAATAAACTTATAAGTAACTTTTTTCTCAATTTTATATGAAAGACAAGATCAATAGAAGCGAAGCTTCAAGTCCCTCCCTCAAACATAGTAGTTTGAAATATGTTATGTAGAATAGGTTCATTAACCATAGAAACAACTCAAAGCTCCTATGAAGATATTCATGGCCCTGCTAAATCCCGTTGCAATAAACATGATCCTTTGCAAAAGATGCGATGTAAATCTTGAAAAAGTTATAATACTTATAATTGATTATATTAACAAGTGCTGCATGGCAGCGGAGTCCCTGCCAGGTTGGGATGGGAGTAAATATGAGATAGTAGAGACATGTGGGTAGAAAGTTGAAGTAGATGTGGTTTGCATGCAAAACATAGTAAAGTAAATATATAGTTTTATACATATGAAATATGTAATTTTATACATACGAAATATGTACTTGTATAAAGTATATATTTAGATTTATACATATGAAATTTGTACTTTTATAAAGTATGGGGATGAGATTTTATAGAGCATGCACGGAGCCCTCATTGCATACTTAACCAATTTTTGGATCATGGGTTCTCGGGGTGGCAGGTTCAAAGTTGGGCCCATTATGTTCCGTGGCCTACAAATAGGACCGACAGTTCGGTGATATACAAAATGACAGGCAGAGTGGTGGACTATAGAAATTTATTAGAAATTAATAATGTCAGTTATACAATAGAATAGTAATAAGGTTTGTTACATAGGTTCATGGAGAAAAACACCAAAAAATTAGCATTGTCGAACTATTTTGCTTTAAAACTAAGGCTTTTCTTGGACAAAAAAGATATAGCATTGCCAAATTGGTTTTCTTTGCACACGTTTTACAGAGGATGGATGGAGCGATCATTGCATACTTAGTTAGTTTTTGGATCGCGGGTTCTCGGGCTGTCGGTATGAGGCTCTGTTGTTCCATGCCCTATATAGATTGACCAGCGGGCTTGCGAACTATACAAACTTATTATAAAATAAATAATGTATGTTACATATCTCTGGAAATTACATGAACATTTAAAACATCAATGTCATTGAAGACCAAAAAATTAACATACAATAGGAATTTTGCACCCAACAATTCCGTCATATACATGAGACAGTAATTTATAGAAGATTATAACATTGTACGAAGATTTATACTAATTTGTATAATGCTATAAAACTTCATACATTTTGTACTGAACAATTACGCAGTTGCGGGTTGGCGGAGTTCCGGGTTCACACTTTTCATGTCCAGTGTGTTACGTGATATACATTTTGCACGAAAGACTTCTGTCATATACATTTTGCAGCAAACAATTCCGTGATATAAATGACAGAGAGAAATTTATAGAATATTATAACGTTGTATGGGATTTAAAGTAATTTATATAATGCTATAGCATGTCTTAGTTAATGAATAGTATAAGCAATTTTTAAAATTTTATTCAATATTTTTTTTTATAAGTAAGATTGTATAAAAGTCTGTCAAAATGAAGGAGTACAGAGAATTTCCATGGTTTCAAGCTGTAAACACTGAACTGCCCTGAGGGAAAACCAACTAATGAAGGAGTACAAAGAATTTCCATGGTTTCAAGCTGTAAATACTGAACTGCCCTGAGGGAAAACCAGCTTAGCCAGGAAAACCGCTTCATAACTTAAGTGTAGATTATCATTGATACAAAAAGAGTTCAAAATTCTGGCCCATAAGGGTGGGCGCTAGAACTGTATAAAGTGTAGATAGCCTAATTATAATAACCATGGACAAATGCATGAAAGGTTGGCATGCACATGACAAAACAATAGACAAAAACACCATAGATCACCAGTATGGGTTGTAGTACGACGATGCATCCATGCAAAAGGTGCAAAATGTCGTGTCCCCGGGAGGAGGCAGCTCCTCCTGGAGTGGTGTGCGGTCTAGTTGCATAGCGTTATTCGTCTCTAATGGAAGGTGCTCTTCCTTCTGGACGTCCTCCGGGCATGATGGAAGCCTATGGTCCTCGCAGTCTGTGTCTGTGTGGCCCAAATTTTCCAGTGGCAACACTGGTGTCGAGGTTGCTGCTGCTTGGGTTGTTGCTGATTGGGCTGCCTCTGGTGCGAGGAGATGAGCACCTTGTAACGTGGAGAACAACTGCAAGAGTCGAGAGGCTTTGCCATCCAGGCTCTATAGGCGGAACCGGAGGTCATCCATGTCCCGATGTAAGGTTGAATACCAGGCTCTGCACCAGTGCAAGGACTGTTTTCCACTCGCATTCTGGGTCAGCGTTGGAACTCGCTCGAGATTGCGGTTTTCGTCATGAATTTTGACTGGCTTCCGGACCATCCATTTGAAATTGGGTGTCGTGAAGTTGGTCCTGAAGCGACTGGGTGGCCGGAGAGTTGGGAGGGGCCAAAGGCCCTGGGTGTAAAACAAATGCAGAATTGGCTAAAGGTCTTGGGTTGTTTTTCAATGAGGTCCTTGAGCAGTCCAACTCCTCCATTTTGTTGGCAAGGGACGTAGGAAGGGGTGGGAGAGATGCGGGAATTTGAGTCAACTGCGCCAGGGAGGAGGACGAGGTGGCTGAAGAGGA
Source organism: Picea abies (assembly GCA_900067695.1). NCBI lineage: Eukaryota > Viridiplantae > Streptophyta > Pinopsida > Pinales > Pinaceae > Picea > Picea abies. Next base: position 4,896 of record CBVK0100413512.1, read on the forward strand.
GGAGGATAACAGGGAGGGAGCAGGAGGGGGACGCAGGACCAGGCAGGGTCGATTTGGCTGACAGGCTGGTTAGCCTTTGGACTTCCTTCGTAGCTGGGGCATCTCTGGGATATTGGGAGAGCGAAAACACGACAGGAACAGAGCAGGGTAGGACAAATGCAAAGAAAAGAAAGGTTGGGTAGGAAGCCGAGATCTGAGAAGAAAAATTAGGAAAGAATGAGTCATCTGGACCCGCTGGAGCAATTGAAATATGCCAGGCAGCTGGTGAGGTTCCATAAATGGCTGCATGCGCAGAGTAAAGGCGCAGTGAGGGTGCTGGTCCGTCAAAAGGATGCGAAGGCAGAGTAGGGTGCACTGAGAGTAATGGCGCCATGCCTCGAGCGAGTTGAACTTGAACTGATTAAGCAGTTGGGAGTGAGTGGTATACGATCATCACATCGTTGGCGCCATGGAGTATCGCTCCTGGCTGCTCCGCTCGACGCGTGTGCTGTACTAGCAACCCATCCGTGGGAAAGGGAATAAATGCGAAGGAGTACAGACACATGGGTAGGACTATTTTTTAGATATGCTTTGCATACGACTGTGGAAAAAATACACAGAAATAGTAGTAACGCGCTGGTGCGCTGAAATTTGGGCTTTGTTGTTCCCTGGCCTACAAATTGCACCCAGAGTTCCGCGACATACAATTTGACAATTGGAGTTGTGGACTATTTGATATTTAAGGGCATACATATGTTACAAAGAAGAGCTGCTAGATACTAAATATGTAATTTGATTAAGTAGATATATAGAACATTGTGGCTGTCGGGCTGGCAGGCTGAAAATTGTGCTCCCATAGGTTTGTGGACAAAAGCATAAAAAGACTACCAACACCGAATTCATTTTCTTTAAAACAAAGGCATGGGAGCTTCATTCTGGGTTGTTGGGGTGGTGGGATGAAAATTGGGCTACTGTTGTTCCATCGCCTACAAATAACACCGAGAGTTCTGTGAAATACAAATTGAGAAGTGGTTTTGCGGACTATTTGAATTTTTGGATCGTAGGTTCTCGGGCTGTCGGGTTGAAATTTGGTTTTATGTTGTTATGTGGCCTACAAATAGCACTGAGATTTCTGCAATATACAAATTGACAAGCGGTCTTGCGGACTATTTGAAATTTTGGATCACGGGTTCTTGGGCTAGGGGGCTGAAAATTGGCCTTCTGTTGTTCCGTGGCCTATAAAAATCAAATATGTAATTTGATGAAGTAGATATATAGAGCATACAAAGAAGCTTCATTCCGGGTTGTCAAGATTGCGGGATGAAAATTGGGCTTCTATTTTTCCATGGCCTACAAATACCACCGAGAGTTCCGCGATATACAAATTGACATGCTGCTTTGAGGACTAGAATTTTTGAATGGTGGGTTCTCAATTTGGCAGGCTGAAAATTGGGCTTCTATTGTTCCGTGGCCTACAAATAGTCCGTAGAGTTCTGCAATATACAAATTGACAAACGAACTTGTGGACTATTTGAAATTGAAGGCACTCGTGTCGAACAAGTTTAGCATTCCCGAATTAGTTTTCCTTTTTACATATGCTGCTGAAGTAAAAAATAAATAAATAGTACTGACGTCTATTACATAGGCTGGTGGAGAAAAGTATGAAACAAATATGATTCCTAAATTAGTTTTCTTTAAAAAAGAGGCTTCTCGACTTAGGAATTTTTTGGATCGCGGGTTCTTGGGCTGGTGACCTGAAAAATGCACTTCTATTCTTCTGTGTCCTACAAATATCACCAAAAGTTCTGCAATATACAAATTGAGAATCAGACTTGTGGAGTATTTGAATTTTAAGGAGCTCGTGTCCCAAAAATTCAGCATTCAGGAATTAGTTTTCTTTACATAGGTTTTACATACGCTGGTGGAAAAGAGGGCAAAAAGTATAGTACCAATGTCTGTTACATAGGACGGTGGGCAAAAGAATGCAATAAATAACATTCTCGAATTAGTTTTCTTTAAAACAGGGGCTCCCCGACAAAAGAAATTGAAATTTATGAAATTATAGGTTCCTGTAGACCATAAACTATACATAACAAATACATGATATTTTAAAGTAAACATTTACTTTTATAGATACAAAATATGTACTTTCATAAAGTATGGGGATGAGATTTTATAGAACGACCGAGCCCTCATTCCATGTCCTACAAAGAGTAGGCAAAGATACGCGGTGTATAAATTGAGAAGCGGGCTTGCGAACTATTTTAATTTTAAGGGCCTTTGTGACAAACATTGTGCAGGACATGTTGCAAAGATGCAAGAAATGGCAGTCTCTTTATGTTTGAGTAGAAAGAAAGTAGTGAACACAATTTTATGACATTTATATAAAAAAATAATAAAATGTGTTACATATTGCTAAAAATTTAAAGAAACACACACACACACACACACACACACACACACACACACACACACACACACACACACATAAGTGAAATATGATATTTGAAATTTGAGTAAGTGATTTATGTCATAGTCCATTCTGAAAATGAAAAATCTACGAACACATAAAAGCAGGAGGAAAACTAGCCTTCCCGAATTAGAGCATAGACAAAACCCTCATTCCATAATTAGCCAGTTTTTGGATCGTGGGTTCTTGGGCTGGGGAGCTGAAAAGAGGGTTTCTGTTGTTCCATGACCTTCAAATAGCACCGAGAGTTCCGTGATGTACAAATTGATAATGGGACCTATGGACTATTTGAATTTGAAGGGGCTCGTGTCCAAAAAATTTAACATTCGGGTGGGCAAATGTACAAAAAATATAGTACCAATGTCTGTTACACAGGAGGGTGGACAGGAGGACCAAATAAATAGCATTCCTGAATTAGTTTTCTTTAAAATAGGGGCTCATGGATACAAGAAATTGGAATGTATCAAACTATAGGTTCCTGGAGAGCATAAATTGTACATAGCAAAAACATAATTTTTTAAAGTAGATATTTACTTTTATACATACAAAATATGTACTTTTATAGAGCATGTACAGAGCCCTCATTCTATATAGTGTGACGGAGCCCAGATTACATACTTAGGCAGTTTTTGGAGTGTGGGTTGTCGAGCTGGCGGGCTGAAAATTGGAAAAACTGAAACGTGTTACATATTCTTGGAAATTTAAAGAAACATATATATGTGTGAAATATGACATGTCAAATTTGAGTGAGTAATTTATGTCATACTTTATTTTGAAAAATAAAAAAAGAGAATAGAGATAAAATAAATAGAATGACTTCACATTCAACATAGCTGAAGATAAAAAATTCAGGAAGACATAAATATATAAGGAGACAAAAGAATAGTTTTATTTGGAATATATGAAAAAATAATAGTTTGTTACATATCCCTGGAAATGTAAATGCATTTGTCATATAGACCGGGATTGGGGTTCCCACGGACCATAACATAAATATGTACAAAAAATAAGAGTGTGGAAAGAAGTTGGACACGCTAGAATGTAATACCTGAAAAGTAGAAATGCGAAGATCAGTTTTTGCCTATAGATTTCTACTTAGAAAAGGAATAACTGGATTGATAAAGAAAGGACTATCACTATACACTTACAAGGATGGTACGTATAAGTAATTTTTGTGTTTGGTTGGTCATGCCTTTCCCTGCTGGTTTTTGTGGGCAGTCCACTTCAATAAATGGATTGATACACAGAGGATTTATGCATTTGCTTGTTGGATTTCGTGGCTGATCCACTTCAAGTTCTCTTCAATATAGCTTCTCAAGGGGGCGACGTTGATGTCATTGCAGTTTCGAATGTTGAAAACTTCATTTTCTAATTTGCTTAGATCAATTGAAAGTTTACACAGACCTTCATGAATGTCTCCATTTTGTAGCGAATACCCGAATAGCCAGTTGTCCACCTCTTCTTCATCATATTCAACAATTCTGTAAAAATTTTCTAAAGACAAGGCCTTCAAATTATCAACTTGTTGATCAAAAGCTTGCTTGGTTAATGTCAGCGAGTTGAGGATTAAGCTGGGGTCCTGGAAGCCGTTTGTCTTTCCTTCTAAGTCTATTTTGGTGAGCTTTGTGAATAATGTTTCTTTCTTTGATATTTCTTGCTCACACGATTGCACGATTAGGTACATGTTCTTCACTTTCTGTTTCCAGCATGCTTCTAATTGAGAGAGCCTTTTTTTGGATGGGAGATCATGTTGTCTTCTTCTCGTCTCTGGCATGTTGTTGACATGAAAGGAAAAAGGGATGACAAAGTGCACATAGAAGGTTTCTTCATTCTTTAAATCTGTCTATAGAAGTAGGAGTAAGTTATGTGCCTTGCTCCCCAGGGAATCCATATTATGTGATGTTTCCCAAGCCTTGGCAACTAGTTCTATTCTTTTGTTGATATTTTTATCGACATATCCTCTACAGGATGCGAGGAAGCTTGAGGACCCTTTTAGATTTGTTGCAAGGGTGCACGTAGTCGCAGACATGGCTATTTCCAAGAAACTGCCAAGCAATGGCATAGGAAACAAAGCTTCCTCTAATTCCTTAATCTGGTTCTTTAGTCTGGCATTTTCAGCTTCAATGACTCCAACAGAATCATGAAGAGCATCTTTGGTTGCCCTGTGAAGTTTAGAGATTTTGGATGTGTACATATTGGCAAGGTCAAGTTCTGAATGATGTTTTCTTTTCTTATTTTTTACATCTCTTTTTTCAATGATTAATTTTTTTGATTCGGTTTCAAAAACAATGCTCCGAAATACAAAGGATTCATCTTCGTAAAAAATTTCGATACCAACCATGTCCATTGAGAAGGCATGCTGAATTGCATGTGCGGGTTGATCAAGGTTGCATAATATGCTTTCCAGATCAATGTCAAGATCCATGTTTTGATGGTAAATTTCGGGCTGCTCCGCCTCCCCTACAATTCTTTTTCCGTTCCTCTGCACATGAAGCTCTTGAGGAAGATGTTCACTGTATCTCTACAAAACTGCTGTGGAGCTGCTGGCAGTAGTTTATCAAAAGGTTGGCTGGCTCCAGATGCTGTTTGAAATGAAGAAATGGAGGGGACAATATAGCCCCCCGCAAACATTGTTTCAATGCGTGCAAATGGAAAATCTCCTCATTAATGACAATATCTATGCGTGTTGTATGGTGACCTGTTAGAAGTAAAGCGCAGTTATTGCAAACTTAGAAGTGCGAAGATGAGGGTTATGGCGAGCAACATTTAAGGATAGGAGGTTTCGTGAATGAACCAAGTTGGTGGCGTGCGAATGACATTGCATGGTATTTGAAATTAAGACTGTGAAGCGATTGGAGGTTTCGTGAAGGAAGCAAGCTGGCGGTGTGTGAATGAAATTCCATGGCATTTGAAATTAAAAATGGGAAGGGAGAATAAAATGCTTCGCAAAAATTTCATTAATGGAAAAACTTCTCGAGCCTTGCACGCATCAATGACAACTTAGATGGTAGCTGCACGATGATTTGTTAGCATTAAAGATTTAGAAAGAAGACATATACACACACACACATATATATAAACAATATCTTTTATCATGAACACGTGTGAAAGTAACGATCACGGGGAAGAGCAAGCAAGGATGGAATGGACAAGTCTGAAAGTGCATGGTTCAGGATCGCGGGTTCTCGGGCAGGCTGGTTCAAAAGAAGGCCTCTATTGTTCAGTGTTCTACAAGTAGCACACAAAGTTACGTGATATACAAATTGAGAAGCAAACTTGAGGGCTGGCCGAGATTTGGTAGACCATCTATAGTTTTTGGATTGCGGGTTCTCGGGCTGGCGGGGTAAAAAACAATGCTCTATTGTTTGGTGCCTTGCAAATATCTTATGATAATAAATTGAGAAGTGGATTTGCGAGGTGACTGACTCAACATTCTACTCCAGGGCTGGTGGGCTCCCACAAACAAGCAATACATATTTGCGGGATGTACATTGGGCCAATTTCCGCCATATAGATATTGGGTTCTTGGGCTGGTGGGTTCAAAATTGCCTAAGCAAAGCAAAGGGCTCCATTCGAATCCCACTGCACATTTCATAATTCATGTGTAACACCAAGTCTGTGATTACCAGATCAGTGTGTGTAGAAACGAGGCAAAAGTAAATATACGCCTTTATAAAGTATGGACATGAGATTTTATAGATCGTGTACCGATATCGCATTCCATACTTGTGGGTTCTCGGATGGGAGGGGTCAAAAAATAGGCCTCTATTGTTTCGTTTTTTACAAATAACACATACAATTTTGCGATATACAAATTGACAAGCGGACTTGCTGGGTGGATGAGAATTTATGGAGCATGTATAGTTTGTGCATCGCGTGTTGTCGGGTTGGCAGGGTTAGAAATGGGTCTTTATTGTTCGGTGCCCTACAAATTGCTTATGATGCACAGATCCCTTATTCCATACTTAGCCACTTATTTGGATCGTGCACTTGTGAGCTGCACACTGTGCCTCTAATGTTCCGTGTCTTGCAAATAGCAATTATAGTTGGGCGATATACATATTGACAAATGGACTTGTGGTCTGGCTATATCAACATTGCAGTTCTGCTGGATGGCGGATGTGCAGCGTAGCGTCTTCTCGGCGCAAGAAAAAGAAAAAGATTCTCGGCGCAAGAAAAAGAAAAAGAAAAAAAAAAAAAACATACATGCAAACAAGTTTGAAAAATTCAGAGAAAGTAAAGGAAAAACTGTTTACTATGGAACACAGGCAAAAAAAAAATGCACCTTTGCATTGATTCGTGTACATCTCTGGGTAGGAGTTCTTTGCGCCTTCTAGTTTTCCTTTTTGTTTATATCACCAAAAGTACAAAACAAAAGGGATATGAACATAAGCTCATATGTTAAGAAAAGGCAACTACTATGTACATATATACAAAAAAAAATTTGAATAAGATGAATAGAGTCACAAATAGTTTTTTTGAGGATGTACCTTATTTTTTCTTTTTTGCACAATGTATATTTTATAATTAGAGTAGAATACCATTTGTATGCTCACCATAACGCTATGTGTAGAAATCAAGGATACAAATATGCTTTGAAACATAGAAATATGAGTTTGCAATAAGTTTGATGCATATGTCATAATTCAAGTGCAATACCAATTGTATCGTGATTAGACCAACATGTGTCTAAGACAAACATACTGTATTGAGAAATGGGAACATTGGACCAGATATGGTCAATAAGTGTGTTTTGCAGATGGGTTGTGTTGTTCAGAAGAAACCACAGACTGTATTTGCACATGTAGTTTTGCAATTCTTTTGTTCTGCCAATATTTTGTAGCATGTCAATATTGAAGTCTCCTACAAGTACAATGGATCCGTTCAGATGGAAATGGTCCAATGCATTGGAAATAAAATTTACTATGTTGGAGAATGCTGCATGGGGAGCAACGTACAGATTTAGTATTGCAACTTCTGTTCCATGGGAAATTTTTTTGGCAAGCACCATTTCAACATTCTTTTCTTCAATATGTACGTGGTCCAAAATTGGTACATGTTTTTTCACTAGTATCATCACCCCATGTGTAATGTAACTTGATATGCAATTGTGATTTGACAATTGTTTGTTCTGCATGCATAATGCCATCTGTGTTTCCTGCAAGCACAAAATATCAGATTGCATTAAATCATAGTCATTCAGTATATCATCCATGTGTGCATTTAAGCTGCGTGTGTTAAGCGAGAGAATTGATACAGATGAATTTGTTTGTATGGATTGGTAATCATAATGCAGTTTCCATTTTGCGGTGGTCCTCAGTCGTTCCATCTCAATATCAACTTTCTGTTTCACTTTGAAGTTATCTTTTGTCAGAGGACTTAGTAAATACAAGGAGTCTATGGTTCTAACATGGGACAGAGCTGTGTATACAAGTCCATGTATCCGAATTCCAACAGGCTGAAATGCAACATTATCAAGTGTTAGTCCTTGTGATCTGTGGACTGTACGTGCACATGCAAGTTTAATCGGAAATTGTTTGTGAATATTCAGTCGACCTGTCTTTGCTGATTTTGATACTGGATTTGAAATTCGCAAAATAAGAGTCCAATCACTTGCAGTGTTTGAATTATATAGATAATACAACTTGCTTGCTTTTCGCTTGCCTATATGCGGTTCATGGAACTTAATCCAAAGGACATCTACTTTTTCTTTCTTCGTATAGCCTTTCAGTATTCCATCTGCACCATTCACCAAGCCATCCCGTGAATCATAGTTACAGGCATATATTTCAACTAGCATTTCTAATTTTAGTGCAAGGTGCAAAGGTAAAGTGACTGAATGTTCATGATATGGGACATTTCCATGGTTGTCTTCTTCCAAGTCAATCAAATTGATGATGATATCATCACCAGGCATGAGGGACAACATGTGGCTATTATGCTTTGCAACATCCTTATTTCTATAGAACAGGTAAGGGAACGTTGGATCTGTTGGTGCAGGCCATAAGCACCTCAAATTGATATAGGTCAAGTCATCATATATTTGGTTGTTTGTGCGCATTCTATTCAGAATTGCAATGAATGTTTCATATGTCTGGCACATTGCAGTATGCAACTCAAAGCATTTAATATTGTCTCTCCAGAAGTCATGGGTCACTATTTCCATGTTAATGATAGGTTGTTCAAATATCAAAGAATCTTGGATGGGCTGTGCCCGGTAAAGATCACCACAGAAGATCATGTCAATGTTTCCAAAGTATTTGGTCTGCACATGTTTTATGCTTCTTAGCCGGCTGTCAATAGAATACAAGAACCGACTGTCAATCAAAGATGCTTCATCTATAAAGACAAGTTGGATTTCCTCGTAAAGCTTAGATAATGTATCCAACATTTCCTTGCTAAGTGGAAGAAACTGTGACTTGTTAAAAGGCATTAAAAATGCACAGTGGATTGTTGTTCCACCAACATTGTATGCATCTTTTCCTGTGTATGCAACTATTAGGCCCTTTGGTTTCATAGGATCAGAGCAATTATTTGAATCATAGATTTGTATATGCATTTGGAATAGTGCTTTAGCTGTGAATGTCTTGCATGTTCTTGCTCCACCTATAAGGAACACGTGCACAAGACTGTTCATGTTCAACCGTTTTTTAAGGGTAATGTCCTTTACAATTGTTTGTTGTTCGCGATTCATCAGACATCTTATTCTGTGGTATTCATTATTTTCAATCAGGAAAGGATGTTTTGTAACTTGAAAACCAAGGTTGATACGTTTTTCACTTTCAGCCGCTAGAGGATGAGGAAAATCCGCTTGTAAGTCATAGGACTCAGAAGGAGTTCTGGTTGTTTTTGGGTTTCTGAATGTCTCATCATCATCACCAGGGTTTTCTAGGTCATTAAGTGCAACTTCTAGATCGCCCCATGTTGGATTAACATTGTAGGTAAATCTAGCTTCATTGATATGCACTATAGTTTCAAAGGCAACATACGTAGCCTCCCATGTAGAGAAGTTATGTATTAATGTCTCTTCATTTTCATGGAACAGAACGATACATCATCGGTTTTTCTCTACAATAGTTTTCATAGTCACAATGTTTATTGTATTTGACAAATCGTATAACAGAGTTTTTTTTTTCTTTTTGATATGGGTGTACCATTTTTTTTGTAATGCGATATGAATTCTACTAAGTAGATATGCCTAATAAGAGATGGACGCTGGATGTAATAATCAATAATAGAGCGACATATGATGTCCTATGAATTTTCAGGTTCTTGTTGCAACAAAACTGGTGGTTTAAGCATAAATGTGCGTTTTTCAAGTGGAGATGTGTTTATGAAGACACATTTTCTTGAACTACAAGTGAGGGTCAAAGAAAGGGCAATGTGAATTGCTTGTTGAGCAGACATTTGTTGAAGATTAAGCAATGTATTGCCAAGGGTTCATATCATTTGTATGGCATCAATATGACTTCTTTCATGTTCTTTGCGTATTTTCCTGAATGCACATGTCATAGATTTGTCAATCTTTGTCATATACGAGGTGCAGTAGGATGATGGAGCATATGCATTCAACACGTACCGTGCATCTGTATTTTCTTTCCACATAACTGGCATGTCCTTGGAGAAACTGTTGTTCCAAATATGGGAGAGTTTTCGTCTAAGGAAAAGTGTTGGTTGCCTAAGCGTTATTTGTATGGCTTGGATGTACTCATCTTCTGATAGATTTACCTGTGTCAAGAAGGCATCAAAGCTCATCATTTCATCAAATCCTCCCTGTTCTAAAAATGTGAACAAGGATTTAGATTTCTCAACAACAACACTGTCCTCTAAACTAACTGGCTCTATGATTCTTGTAGCTCTCATTGGCAGAACGGGAAAGTTGTATCTGCAATGCGAGCTTTTTTGTTTTCTACAACTTCTTGTATGGTAATGTCTATGGACTTTTGCAAGGTCTAGTTCCAAATGATCTGTATTTCATGTTATGTATTTATCCACAAATTGTTCAATCTCTGAATTCTTATTAGCTCCATAGACCAGTGCACTCTCTATCCACAACAATGCGTGGTCATGCTCATTTCCCCTATTCTAGAATTTAGTCACAAAAAAGTAGTCCAATATTTTTCCGAAAAACGTTTCATCATGGCATATAAATTGTCTCAAAGTGTTTATTCTATGTCTATAGTATCGAGTACATGTCACCGAGTCTTTTCTTATGAGGAAGTCAATGTCATTATTTTCTAGTGTATTGATTTTTTTTTTACGTTTCCTATTACTATGCAGGTCAGAAACGATAGCCACCAATGGATCCCAGCAATGCTCTGCACTTGTAAATGTGATGAAAAATGTTGGCGGCCCCAATTGCTGGATCATTGCAATTTTTGTTTTGTTTTTGTTTTGTTGCAAATAGTCAGGAGAGGTGCGGATGTTCTTGAAATCTATGTATCCAATATCAGATTTAAGAATTTTTTCTAGGTTTACTTTGTACTTCACATCCTTGGCCAACAACTTTCTTCCTTGTAACTGGCCTTTTCTTATTCGGACCCACATGCAGGACAAAACTTGCTCTATTATTATGCGCATTGTTTTGAAAAACAAATTTGTTATGTGACAGGAGAAGTAATCGCTTGAATGTAGTAGCTCCCATCAGACTATTTTATGATAACTGAATCATTTTGTAATATCAGTGCCACATGGATCTCTGTAGAACAATGTTTGAAACTTCATTTCCTCAACAAATTTGTCCTTGAATATTCCAAGTGGACACTGCCCCTCGCCAAGTGCAATTTCGACAACTTTGTCTTGCAAGTTATGGATGCACTGTGAATCAGTGAATCCATGGACCAATGTTTCAGCAGGTGTTTCAGTCTCCGATTCATCACTTGTATCAAAATCACTAGGATTTTTGAGAGTCTCTACAGAGTTTCCATGTTCTTCTACGAGAACACTGTTCCAGTTGGCATTTATACAAATGTTCTCTGCTTTGTACATGGCCCTGGAACATAAGTCCTTTAATGATTTCATAGCAACATGCACATGCACTTTTCTTATCTGATACACATTTTTGTATTGAAAGTGTCTTTTCAGATCCACACCGATTGTAATTATATTGTTAATGAACTATGGCAACGCTTTTTGCACAACATCTAGTTGAACAGGCATATTAATAATTGATCCTGTTAAGACCATATGGGGTCACTTATAGCCCCAAGGTAGGATTTGAGCAAATGAAATTTGCAGAGAGACAAGTCTATCCTCAAGTTCTGTAAGTGCACTTACATATGCTAGTGGTGTATTACATCTTATTCAGCCAGGGGTTGCAAACTGTGGCAGTTTTCCATTTTCAAGCGATCGTTTGCATGGAAGACAAACTTTCTCACTGGAAAATGGTTTATCGTGGGCTGTCAATTGGAGGTATTCTTCTTTCAAATCAGGCGTGAAAGACTTACTATTTTTTGAAAAATTCAATTGTTCACAAATTGCACATGCAATGGAAGAAGTGTCTTTCATTTGTTTCATGTAGGTCTATCTTGCATTTTTTTTTGCAGGGAAGTATGGGTAGAAACTGTTTCCTGTTTTTCATGTACACCACAAACTACCATAGTTGCATGATCATTCTAGGATATGCAATCGCACATGTTTATGTTCTGTTCTGCATGAACAAATTTCTTTACATTGTCATATGTGAGTTTCTCTCTAAAAGGAAGTGTAGCAATGTATTTTTTTCTCTCGCGCATGACCTTTTTCAAGTTGTGGTAACTTACTCTACATTTCTTTCCCAAGGGTGGGATGACCTGGTGGCAATTGGGATGAATTTCACTCTCACCCAGTTTCTTAAAAACTATTTTACGTTTTTTGTTCAAAGCCTCTATTTGCTTATTAGAAGTTGGATGAATTTGACGAATACTTTTTTTTTAAATTGTGATAACTTACTCTACGTTTTTTGTTTAAGCACTCTCTGACCTCATCACAATTGAAATGAATTCTATGCATATTTTTTTTGTTCAAGCCCTGTCTTCCCATATCACAACTGGGAGGACTCTCGTTTTGACTAAAAAGCATTCCACACATATGCAGATTCAATGCCGTTTGGGTGGCATGCACACTCAACCCTGAACTACTGATATATCCAAGCAAAGGTTCATAATGGATATGTGATGTATCTATTTTAAATGACAGGATGAGAATTGTTCGATCGTAATTTGAATCGATAACCCAAGAATGGACAGTGCCAGCTAGCGAGGCCAACCAAACCTGGATCTTCACCCTGAATACCATAGACAACCATTGCAAACAGAATATGCAACCCTCCATATTCCCTTCTTCATATGTAAGCGTCATGTTCATAAGGTATTCCTGCCAACTTCCAACTGCCGACATATTTTCCACGAGATATGAGCAAAGGTGCTGATGCAAGCACCTAAAAGCCTGTTCGTTGCCGCCTATAATCCCATAGCAGAAGGATTGTACAGTGTAAAGACGCAATGACTAAACATCGAACTCGACTGCTACCAAACAACAAATTGCATCAAACAAACTATCTCCACAGCTAGACACAACATTTGTTGCCAGCTGTAAACCATAGCAATCTATGCCATCCAAAATTTGTTTCCATTTTGATTGAAGGTCTTTGCAAATAACAGACAAGTAGATACGAGGACCTTCTATATTGCATATGGACATTTTTCTGTACAACAGTGGTTCATAATGGCCACTGAGGGCATCAACATCATGGAATAAGATGCAATATGGATTGTCAGATGCAGTTTTGTTGAATATTAGATATCTTTTTTTTCTTGTCAATGACCATATGCCAACTGATATATTCATCCAGTTAGACAACCACCGAATACAAAATGTATCTCCCCAAAGTCCCCTCTGATGTGCAGGAAGAACTGGAGATGCAGACAACCACATCTTTGAAAAATACGTAGCCACATCATGTATTCCATGCAACTGTCGAAGAAAATTAGATTCCAGTTCGTATTCATAGGACTGCAAAGCCTCAACATCGCCATTTTTAAAACAGACCAAGAAATAATCTATCAATCCATTGCACAGCTCGGTCAACGAATATCGGAAATGCAATAGAACTTGGAATGTATCGAAAAGGAAATCCCCAACAATATACGAGAATGCATCCAATCTAAAAAGGCCATTCATATGCAAAACCACGTCAATGCTATCATGTACAATGGATTGTGTATCTTTTTCATACGACTCAACATCTATTACCTCTTTCATCTTTTCAACTGTCATTTTGAAGCTGTTTGCTAGATACTTTCAGTTTCTATCAAAACAGAGAAAAGCACAGAAAAAAATAAAAACTAGCAAAATAAAAAAGAAAAGAAAAATAGTGCACCAATCCCCGTATGTATCTTTAAGCCTTCTTCTTCTCAACTTGAATCCCCCTAGTTCCCATAGCAGATGAGAAGAAAACAGACTGACAATGGAAACTGAACCAAATAGAAGAAAGACAACAAAAAAATAAAACCATAACTTAACTTAGCAGAAAGAAAACATGCAGACGCAGTTTTTCGGCCCACAGAGTAGAAGCATACACTGCGTCTACACCCCGCCCGATGGTTCCCTCTTCTAATAGCTCCCAACTACTTTTCGTAAATCTCTCTCCATTGCAATTTTAAAAAAAACTATGGATGCGACATTCACCATATGAAGACACATTGTTTCCAGGAACAGAAACTAAGAGCACATACAAAAATGGTCTGGAACAAAATATTGAAAATCACCAAGAACAGGAAAACTCACCCATCAACAAAGGATGAGAAGACCTTAACGCCAAAAAAAATGAAAACCGCAACAACAGGTCCAACAACTTGCAAAGTTGAAGAACAAAAAACCAGTGAACAACCACAAAGAGCTCAAATTGCAAGTGTAGGACCTCAACTTTCCAAAGTTGAATCAAACAAGAACCAAAATCATGGAACGAAACAACGAACAAGGATGGAGCACAAGAGCAGGGATGTTAGGCATGAACAAAACTGTATTGCAAGGCATCTGTATAATAAACATTTAAGACAGGCAGAGCTCTTAGGTAAACAATTAAGACAGTAAGGACCATCGAAGGGCGTAGGCCTGTGCAAGCATTTAAGAAAAGATGCAGCGTGGCAGGATTGTTCTCTCGAAGCACACAACAATAAAGCAAAAATCAGACATAACAATATCGCGGAGAATGTATTCAACCCATCATAAAATGCTAAGGGGAAACATTCGAACTAATGCTAGGTGAGATCGGAAGA
>CBVK0100413513.1:0-19600 GCA_900067695.1 Picea abies
CTCTTCCGATCTCACCTACATCAAACATTACAAACAATTTTATAAATTCATAATAACATAAAACATTGTCATAATCAAGTACACATGTTTCGTGTGACGTCTTATATATAAAAATAAAAAGATTTTGTTTCGTGTGATGTCATATATATATAAGATTTGATTATAAGAAACGTGAGAAAAAGACCATATTCACACACACACACACACACACACATATATATATATATTATTTTTCAAGATATTTTTTGTAAAATTTAAAATTGACAAATGAAAAAAGCGTTTGTTACATGATTAAAGAATTTAAAATTTTAAAATTTTGTTACAAAATTATTCAAGAATTAAAATATTTTGTTTTTTATATGGATTAATAAAGCACATGAAATTTACCATTTCTTCCAAACATATAAAGAGAAAATCGATATTTTTTTATAGAATTATAAACAAGGACCACAACAAAACCATGGTAAACAAACCTTGATAAAGAAATAATGAATGCATTCAAACCATAAACTTAAACTAGGGTTAAGCTAATTTTAACTCAAGAAACTTTCGATTGGCTACTATAAGGAGTAGATGGACTATTTATTTTAAATGTGCATATACGTAATTTTGCTTCCGTATAAGCACATATACAAAAGCCAACTTCCATAAATGCGCTTATACGGAAGCCAACTTCCATAAATCTTCATATACGAAAGCCAACTTCCATATATACGTATATATGGAAGCACAGATATACGAAATCCAACTTCCATAAATGCGCATATACGGAAGCCAACTTCCATAAATAAAGTTTGTAAATGCGCATTTACGGAAGTTGGATTCTGTATAAATGCGCTTTTGTATATGCACATACTGAATCCAACTTCCATAAATGCGTATTTATGGAAGTTGGCTTCATTATATGTGCATATACGGAAGCGCGCATATATAGAAGCCAACTTTCGTATATGTGCATTCATGGAAGGTTGCTTCTGTAAATGTGAATATACAGAAATTGGCTTTCGTATATGCACATATACAAAAGTGCGCATATACTGAAGAGAACTTCCATAAATGTGCATATACGAAAGCTAATTTCCGTAAATGCACATTTACAGAAGCTAGATTCAATATATGTGCATATATGGAAGCCAACCTTCGTATATATGCATTTACGAAAGTTGTCTTCCGTATATACACATTTACAGAAGTTGTCTTTGAAATATGAAGGATTCTGTATATGGGCATATATGGAAGCCAACTTCCATAGATGCACATATACAGAAGCCAACTTCCGTAAATTTTCATTTACAGAAGTTGGATTCGGTATATGTGCATATATGAAATGGCACATATATGACAATTAAATTTCGTAAATGTGCATTTACAGATGGATTATTCCGTAAATGCGTATATACAAAAGTTGGTTTACAGAAGCAACCTTCTGTAAATGCGCATTTACAAAAGTTGGATGTCATATATGCGCCCTTATAGCATATTCTGTATATTATGGAAGTCAGATTCTGTAAATTTCCATTTATAGAAGTTGGATTAAGTATACATGCATATATAGAAGTGTGCATATATGGAATCCAACTTTTGTAAATAAGCATTTACGGATGGTGGCTTTCATTTATGTGTGTTTCCATATATGCGTATTTACAGAAGGATTCTTCCGTAAATGCACATATATGTAACTTGACTTCCGTATATGCGCATATACGGAAGCCAACTTCCATAAATGTGCATATACGAAATTTGGCTTATGTATATGCACATGTATGGAAGTTGGCTTCTGTATATGCACACTTCTATATATGCGCATATACGAAATATGTCTTTCATTGTAACGACCTCGACATTATGACTACAAGTGGCTCATCACAAAACAAAGTTTTTTTATTTTTCTTTTTAAAGCAGGAAGGAAACAATGACATCAATTAAATAACACAACTTGATGACGAACATGACGCACACAATTCAGGCCACTGACAATGTCATGACACAACGGACTAGAACCTCATGTTGCTAGATGTAACACACGAAGATCCAATCAATTCAACCCAATAGCTTAGAAAACCAGTGATTAGAAGCCTTATGGAGAGTGAGAACAATCACAATGTTGCATAACAAGGTACCAAAATTCAATTACAACAACCACTGCACCCTACATAGGAAGTGCATGACCTAGCCAGGTTTTGTATGTGCTTCTCTAACAACGCACACATTGATCCCATCCTAAGGATTTATGTCACCACAATGCGTTAAGTGCAAGTAACTAAGGCACAAGATTAAACGGTCCTAAGCCTTTAAATCAAGATAGAGAAGCCCCATTCCAGAAGTCCAAACTTAACTGTCATACCTAAAATGAATCTCTAGATAATAAACCCTAATATATTATGCTATACTACGATGCTGAGTAACCACATTCAATAATTTTAATTATGCAAGGTCAAATTATAAGAGCCACAAGCCAACTCCACATGACATGTGATACTTGAAAATGGGTGCACACAATGTCTAAAATCAATCAAGGTTAGAAGCAATAAATCTAAGTAAGGGAAGCGATCACCTAACATCACACATAAGTGGCAAAATGGAATTCTAAGAAAGAAACGATCTCACTTCAATAATTCTAAGTGGCAGAAGGGTTCTAATAAAGCATGACCTATGAAATATTGAGTGTAAACTAGGGATTTTGACTAGCTCTAACAAGGTTGTCAGTAATTTAAAGTTTCAAAAGATACAAGGGATCCTTAGCCACAATGAAGTCAAGATAACCACTACAATACAACCATGTCAACTTCTACCACTCTAAGAACATTTATCCCTTAGAAGGCAATCTATATTCTGATATACTTTATGATAATTCCCATTTGATATATAAGGTCTTGTATAAGAAATCATGCTTACCCACAAAATATAATGTGGAAAAAGGATAACCCTTTAAAATCTTCTTGCACATACACAAAAACTGATGTTATGAAACTGTTGTATTTAATAATTAAAGAATACACAAATAAGATTGCTTTAATAAAAATTTAAAGAACTGCTGAAATAACAATTAACAATTAAAGAATGGTTATAAACGATTAAAGAAATTGTTATGATAAACAACTGAAGAACTGCCTTAATAACATTTAAAGAACTACTGTACAATAACAAGTCTAAACTATAGAACATTGTTTGACATGTAAAAAGTATTGTTAGTAATTCAATATAAATAAATGGATTTCTATATTTGCAAACACCACCATTGCACAGTCAATGCACAACAGATGCACATTTGAAAACTCAACAATTAATTCATTTTCAGCCCACTGGATAAATTCGTTGTACATTATTGATTCTATCAATTGATGAAGCTATAAAATTATTGCCTATCACAGGTAAGTGTCTTACAATGATCAATATGGGAAACATGATGTGAAGCTGGGTGAATCGTTGTCCATAAAGGAAAATCACGAAGTATTTTGAGGTCGCTATTATAGCCATAAAAAAAACACAGAACATCATTTAATCATTGTCTTTTAATCTCTCACTATATTTTTTGTTTCTTAATGTCTTGCAGTCCTTTAATGTAAGAAGGGATCACTGTCTAATAATGAAAAGGATACGCTCTATCCAATAAAACATAATTAACATTATTGCTAACTGTATATATCGTTGTCTTGCAACAATGGAATCTGATATGAGATTGCTGAGTTAATATGAAATTCAATAGTTGTCATGCAACAAGGAAATAAATAAGAGATCATCAAGTTTAATATGTGATTCAATCATTGTTATAGAACCAGGAAATAAATATGAGATCGTTGAGTTAATTACGATAATTTTGTGTAAGGATATGATTCCTGTCTAAATGCTAACCACATGATATTATTATCGTTGTCTTTGGTTATGCATAGTACAAGTAAAACCACTATCTAATAGAAAATCACAGGCTATATAAAAATATAAAAACGTATTCATAATGATATATATAAAAATGTAGGTAACCACCATTCCCGCAAGTAAAAACACCATCCAATACACCACCGTTTGCACACTAAATCGTTGTATATTATCACTAAAAATCGACTGTAAATCAACAACTATAATTCAACTATAATTTCATTGTCTACAAATGTTGTGTCATAAATGATTGATACATATTCCAGAGTAGTCATTATATTGAAACACAGTTCAAAAATAAGTTGAAACACAACATATATACGTGTTGAAACATAGTCTGAATATGTGTTGAGAATGCAATCGGTTAAATCGTTGTTTGAAATAAAATTTGCAGAGTAAAGTGATATATGTGTTTCATCATTCCATACAAATTCAATCAAGGGTAAACAGTTGTAATAAAAACTGAAATTCACAAGTAAATCAACTGCCAATCCATCAAGAAAAACACCCAAATAAATATTTGTTGTGTAAATAAAATTCTAGTCGCATTCAGTCAAGGGTAGATTCACTGAGGTTTAAGTGCTAAAATGCAAGATAAAATCATCTTCCAAAGATATCAAAATGCATAGGGAAATTCGTCAGGAGTGTAAGTTATATTGCATAGGAAAAACGCAAGCCAAAAGTATTAAAACACAAGTATAAAGTACAATTCAGAACATAGAGTAAAATAATCAAAATGCAATCCAGTGTGGACAAAGGCAGAGTAAACTTCGTCATCCAAACTAGTAAATCCCAGAGTTACTTGGTAGACCAAATGTATAAAAAAACCACACAATAAATTTGCCATGAGATGTATCAAACACAAACTTAAATTTCTCGGAAATGTATGGAAAATGCAGAGATACTTCGACAGGAAATGCATCAAAATGCAGAGACCAAAATGTAGAGGATCATAAGCAGTTTGCTAAGGGAAAGGATAAAAAATCACAGAGGAAACCAATCACAACAAGGTGCCAGATAATCACTCAACCCGAAACAATCAATAGGGGTATACCACTGAGCAAAAACATCCTTCGCTCATCATCCACGCACAAAAAATCAGGACGTTAGGATCTATAGGTCTATTAAAACCGAAGTGACGATCGTCAATCCGGCTCCTGACCGACTGCTTAGGTGTGGACTGATGATCTAGGGATGTGGACGAAAGAATAAAGAACAATATCTTAATAATAATCATTAAAACAACCAAAACAATCATAGCAATCAGGGATCGGTTTCCAAGGGAATCAATACAATGCAACGAGCATAAATCTATGATGAATTTAAGTGCTCGATTAAAAATGCTAAGTAAAACACTTTATTTACACAATTAAAAGTACATAATGATATCGCAAAAAAAATATTTATCAACCATTCAAAATGAAGCATGCGTACCGTAGCCCAAGGTCAGAGCTCCAAGTCGTTGTCCTATGCACGCTCCATCCAAATCCCACTTTTCAACTAATGAGACTTCATTGATACCTCCCAGCCAATGCTAGGGGTACTCTTCTCCCCCCTTATCCCCCCAAACCACAAAGGGGTCACGCACTCTAAACCAAAGAACAACTAGCAACCAGCTCGCCTCGAAAGGCCGAGCTACCACTCGTACCCGAGATGGGTATCCCAACTCCCATAAGATAAGTCATTCAAGTCAAAAAATCTGCAGTGTAACATTACGCATGAAGAAAAGGTCCATACTCCTCCTCCTCCATCCTTTTTATAGAGTTTCTAAGTGATTTCTTTCCCAAATTCCCATTTAATTTAATTTTCAATAATTTAATTCAGAAAAAATCCTCCCCTGTACACATGTCACCCATCCCCTCCATTGCACGAGAAATTAATTTCATTAAATATTTAATTACTCCCATTTCCCTCACCCACCTAAAATCATTCCTAGAATCACTCCTAGGTGTCCCCATATTCCCTTACACATTTTAATGACGTACGCCCTTACTAAATTCCTAGTTGAGTTCAATTTAGAAAGTTTTTAAAGGCAAAATTCCTTACTAAGTTAGTCATTCTACTTTTTCCTTATGTTTCACTTTTTCTTTATGTTTCCCCCTTTTTCAATTATTTTCCTAATTCTTTTAAGTTTTCCCTCTTTTCCCTTTTTATCTAAAACTCAAATTAGCAAGTGTAGAAAATTATCATTTTCCCCTTTTTCTTTTTAATTAATAAATTTTAATTAGCATAAATAACAAACAATCATTTCCCCCTTTTTAAGAATTTAATCTCCCAAATTAATTTGATTTTAATAAATTAATTGAATTTCTTACCCCCTTCTCATCCCATGTTTGAATACGAATAAATTATTTTTTCCACTAGTATCACTTCGACCTAGATTTTAATTTCCTAGGCTGGGCAACATTTTTATTAGGGAAATTGTTTTTAAAACTTTCTTATCACATCATTGATTCTAAGTCCATCTAGGTTTATTCACTTATTAGTTAATAACACGATGTGCCCTCCAGGATGCACTAGGTTCTCCAAGGGTGCCACTCGCCTCATTCTATTCCCCTTGTACGACGTGCCCTTCAGGATACACTATGTGCTCCAAGGGTGCCACTTGCCTCATTCCATTCCCCTTGTGCGACATGCCCTTCAGGACATACTACGTGCTCCAAGGGTGACACTTGCATCTTGACTAACTTGGTAGACATAAAAAAAACCCTAGAGTCAATACTCCTTGAAGTGATCTTGTGGGAGACTAAGGGACTCTAAGGAATAAGGCCCCTGCCTTATTACACGCCCCTCAGAATCATCATGAGAAACTATCGCAATCTTCCCTCATGTCATCGTGGGTCTTCTCGAACTAGGTAATCATCAACCTATAGTTCAAGCCATGACAGGAGTGCTAGTAGGTTGTGGCAGGGCTTTTGTCCACACCTCTCCCTCAACATCTCTGGTAGTCGTGCGTGACCCCTCTACTCCACATGTGAGTCTGGTCGGCAAGCTATCGTAAACCTGCATCATCAACAAATTATATAAGAAATAAAATCCATAATCATAACATCTAATCAGATGCACATATGTCATATATACAACAATCAAACCCCAATAATCCACTCCCTGACTCGATCCAGAGTCCAAGGGTTTCATTGATGCCTGTGCATCCTCGAGGTCCAAAATGTTACACCCTTAGGAGAACTGAGTCAATAGCACATGTCTATGTCAATACAACAATATAACATGTCATCAATCCATAACGCCTCATAATTATAATCAAATTCCCAATAGTATAATAATCTGGATCACTTGCAAACAAGTGTCCTCAAAGAATAAGTCCACTCAGTGCGCACAAAAGCAGGATGCTACATACACCCCCTCTTGGTCTAAACTTCATTTCGAAGTTTTACAGTATATACGTGTCGAAATAATGTGTATCACAGTATCATAAGTCTATCCCTCAAACAAAAATGGAAACTGTTGGCGCATATCGTATATGTCCTCCACAGGTCGTTGAGTGCGGACTATAGTTGTCCCACTGGACCTTGACCTTATCTATTGTTCGACACCGTAGTTGTCGAATGCGATGATCCAAGATGTGGATTGGCTCATCTAGAGCGCACCCTCATCTGATACCTACAAGGTACTCAAGTCAAACAGGAGTAGGGTCACTTATAATGTCTCAAATAAATACAAGATAAACATCGTGCATAAGCCTCAAAGAATCAGGCAAGCCTAGTCAATAAGCCACGAGCCCCTTCCTTTCCACCATCTCAAAAGGTCCCATGAAACTAGGAGAGAGTTTAACACCCTTTCCAAACTTGATCGAACTCTTATGCCGTTTTACCCATAAGAAGACTCGATTGCCAACTTCGTAACTACGGTCGACACAATGCACATTGGCTTAACTCTTATGTCAATCATGTGCTTCTTTGATCCTTTGTCTTAATTTTTTCATTTGATCTTCCATTTCTTGGATTGATTCTGGTCCCATTGAGACCCTATCCTCAAGCCGATCCCAACTCAAAGGCATCAGACACAGTCTCCCATAAAGAAACTCAAAACGCGCCATCTTAATGGTGCTTTGGTAACTATTATTATAAGTGAATTCTACTAGTGGAAAGAATTCTTCCCAACGCTTATGTTGGTCCATCACATACATATGCAACATGTCCTCCAATACTTGGTTTGTTCGTTCGGTCTGCTCATTTGTCTCCGGGTGATATGCAGTACTAAAGTTAAGTTGGGTTCCCAAGGCCTCTTGTAAACTAGTCCAAAATCGTCTAGTAAACATTGATCCTCGATCAAATATATTCCTCTTAGGCATGCCATGAAGCCTCACAATATCACTGATGAAAAACTCTAGCTATGTCAGGTGCCTGATACATTTTACGTACATGAATAAAATGATCACTCTTCATAAGAGTATCTACTACCACAAAAATCGAGTTGTGTGTCCTTGTTGTCAGTGGAAATCCAACATTGAAATCCATCGAAATAACCTCCCATTTCGATTTTGGAATAGCATGTGGCTGTAGTAATCCTGTTGGGTGTCTATGTTCAGCCTTTACCTGCTGACATTCTAGACACCTGGCCACATAGTTGACTATGTCTACCTTCATTCCCTTCTAGAATAATAAGGGTTGAAGGTCTTCCCTCATCTTCGTGACCCCTAGGTGGGCCATGTACACTGCTCCGTGAGCCTCGTTGAGGATCAAACTCCTCAACTCGTCATTCGGTGGTACGTAAATTCGATTTTTAAACCTCAATAATCCATCTTCGTCAAATGTAAATCCTTCAAATCTTGGTACCATCATTGTGTTTTGTCTGATAAAATCCTTGTCCTCTTTGTACCCGTCATCATTGCACTATAAAGTTAGAATCTTTTCACGTAGGTTTGTCTGAAGAGGCAACACCGAAAAGATGTGTGGTGTTTGACTCAATGCATCTACCACTTGGTTCATTGTTCCTTTTATGTAAGCAATCTCGAAATCGTACTTGCTAAGAAATTCTGACCAACACTGTTGTTGCTCATTCAGGTCATTTTGCGTAAAGATGTGTTATAGTCCAAAGTGTTCTGTTTAGTTAAAAATTATGTCCAACAAGGTAGTGTCTCCAAACCTTCAAGGCATATACAATGGCTAGCAACTCCAAATCATGTGCCACATAGTTCTCTTCATGCCTTCTCAGTTTCCTCGATATGTAAGTGATCAATCAACCGTATTGCATCAAGACTCTGCCTAAGCCTTCCTTGGATGCATCAGTGCATACCAAGAAGTCCACGTCCATGTCAAGGAATTTTAGTATCGGTGTTGTTTTCAACAACTCCTTGAGCCTCCAAAATTCCTCTGCGCATTTCTAGGTCCAAACAAACTTCTTGTTCTTCTTCTGCAATTCCATGATCGGATTTGCTATCTTCAAAAATCCCTCGACAAACCATCAATAATATCTTGCTAAACCCATAAAGTTACGCACTTCCAGGACATTCGTTAGTGCAGGCCATTCCATAATAGACTCAACCTTTTTTGGATCCACGACGATACCTTCAACGGAGATGACATGCCCTAAGTAGTGAATCTTTGATTTGTAAAATGAGTATTTAGACAATTTCCCATACAATTTTTTCTCTCGTAGACACTGTAGTACCAAGCGCAAGTGCTCGTCATGCTCCTCCATTGTCTGAGAGTAAATCAAAATAGCGTCGATGAATACTTGGATGAACTTGTCCAAGTACTCGCTGAACACCTTGTTCATCAAACTCATAAATACCCCTGGGCGTTTGTCAGTCCAAACAGTATAACTGTAAACTCGTAATGTCCAACCTCATCTTAAAGGCGATCTTAGGGACATCATCCTCCTTGATACCTAACTAGTGATACCATGATCTCAAGTCGATTCTTGAAAACACAGTCTCAACCTTCATCTGATCAAACAGATCATCAATCCTTGGCAATGGATATTGATTCTTGATCGTTGCTTTGTTCAATTTATGATAGTCAATGCAGAGTCTCCACGACCCATCCTTCCTTCGTATGAAAAAAAAAAAATAGGCACATCCCACTATGACACACTTGGATGTATAAGTCCCAGGTCCAACAACTCCTTTAGTTGCATTCTCAATTCTTGTAACTCCGGGGTTGACATACGATAAGGCATTCTTGCTATTGGTTCGGTCCTTGGTTTTAGGTCTATGGTAAATTCCAATTCCCTGTCCAACGACATCCTAGGTAATTCCTCAGGGAAGATGTTTGCAAACTCTCTCACCACAAGAAGGTGTTCTAGACCTTCTGCTACTCCCTTTTCGTTTAATGCAAGGATCGCATAAATCTTACACCCCTTGCACATGCTCTTCCATAGTTGCAAGGAAGAGATGAACCTTAAAGAAGCTACCTAGTTCTGACATACAATCACACATCTCTGTCCCCCATCATTGACCAAGCTCAACCGTTTCGCATTACAATTGAGTATCGCCTCATGCTATTCCAATCAGTCCATACCAATCATGACATCATAAGATCATAATATCATGACGTACAGGTTGGCCTTGGTGAAAAACTCTCCCAGGTTAAGGGTATAGCCTGTAACCTTCCCTCCAACCTTCTGTTTGGCTCCCATAGCCATATCTACAAAGATAAACTCATCTTATTCGACTACCTTAACCTTAATTATTTTTAACGCTGCACCAGAAAAAAAAACCTTCGGTAGCACCAGGATCTATCAAAATACTAAGGGTCTAGTTAGTGACGGTATTTGATGTCTCAAGCACAGTCTACTGGTGCTCTACCTGGTGGTTTCTCACCGCTGCATGAATCTGATGGGCCTTGCCCAAAACTCCCATGATAGTGGGTCTGACTGATCCAGAGCTCCGGTCCTCTCCACTGGGTAGTCATGCTGGTAATGTGGCTCCCCACATTCCAACACATTTTCTTCGGTCCAGTAATCCTGGTACCTGAAGTAGAAGCTAGATCCTAACACTGAGGCCAACACGAACTTGTTGACCTTAAGTTTCTTGGTAAAAATATGAGGATCATACCAAAGAAGCTCCAAAAACAGGCCTTATACTCGGGCACCGTACGACCGCCTTGTCTCAAGGCGTTGAACTCATTGAGATGCTCATGAATTCCTCAGAAATATACCTCTCTTGGAACTTTTCCTCGAACAGCTCCCATGACACATCTTCGACGGTCATGCTCAAAAATGACAGGAGCGTCTTCCACCATAGAAGAGCACTCCCCTTCAGTTGAAGACTTCCATGTGAATCTTTGTGTTGGAAGTATATTTGGGAAGTGCAAAGAACATCACCATACTCTCCCCCATGCCTCGATGACTGCTTCATCTAGGGAACCAAAGAACTCGAGAAATTTGACCTTCTCGAGTTCGCAGTGAATACTAATGATACTAGTTGGGCGCATTGTGGACCCTCAGGGTACAGGCACCCTGGCCTCAACTCAGTACAGATGGTGAGTCAAGGCCTTTGACAATCTCTGGAAGGACCTTGTCAGATCATCATCATTCCTTACAATAATTGACTCTAGCCCAAGGACTTCTTCTTCCCCTTGGGGGTTAGACTCTGAAGGTGCAGGAACCTCTAAAGGCATCGCACCTCCTTCCACGACACCATGCCATGAACCTCTGTGTCATCCTCTAATCGAGATCACCACATGGATACGTTCATGTTTTAATTAGTGCTAGGTTAAAACTCAAGGGTTTACTGCAGTGGAAAGCCTAGAAGTCCACAGTCGTGGGGTTGAACCCACTCTGATACCATATGTAACGACCTCGATGTTACGACTACAAGTGGATCATTGCAAAAGTAAAGTTTTCTTTTCTTTTTAAAGAAGGAATGAAACAACGAGATCAGTTAAATAACACAACTCAACGACGAACATGATGCACACACTTTAGGCCACCGACAATGTCATGACCCAATGGACTAGCACCTCATGTTGTAGGAAGTAACACACGAAGATCCAATCAATCCAACCCAATATCTTCAATGACCAATGATTAGAAGCCTTATGGAAAGTGATAACAATCACAATGTTGCAGAACAAGGTACCAAAATACAATTACAACAACCACTTCACCCTACATGGGAAGCGCAAGACCAACCAGGT
Organism: Picea abies; assembly: GCA_900067695.1. Lineage (NCBI taxonomy): Eukaryota > Viridiplantae > Streptophyta > Pinopsida > Pinales > Pinaceae > Picea > Picea abies. The sequence goes on from CBVK0100413513.1 coordinate 11,979, forward strand.
TTCATATGTGCTTCTCTAACAATGCGCGCATTGATCCCATCCTAAGGATTCATGCCACCACAATGTGTCAAGCGCAAGTAGCAAGCTTAAATGGTCCTAAGCCTTTAAATCAAGACAGAGAAGCCCCACGCCAGAAGTCCAAACATAACTGTCATACCTAAAACAAATCTATAGATAATAAGCCCTAATCTATTATACTATACTACGACGTCGGGTAACCACATTTAGTACTTTTAACTGCACAAGGTCAAATTATAAGAGCAACAAGCCAACTCCACACGACATGCAATACTTGAAAATGGGTGTGTGCAATGTCTAAATTCAATCAAGGTTAGAAGCAATAAATATAAGTAAGGGAAGTGATCACCTAACATCACACATAAGTGACAAAATGGAATTCTAAGAAAGCAACAATCTCACTTCAATAATTCTAAGTGGCAGAAGGGTTCTAATAAAGCATGACCTCCAAAATATTGAGCGTAAACTAGGGATTTAGACTAGCTCTAACAAGGTTGTCGGTAATTTAAATTTGCAAAAGATACAAGGGATCCTTAGCCACAGTGAAGTCAAGATAACCATTACAATACAACCATGTCAACTTCTACCACTCTAAGAACATTTATCCCTTAGAATGCAATCTATATTCTGATATACTTTATGATAATTCCCATTTGATATATAAGGTCTTGTATCATAAATTGTGCTTACCCACAACATATAATGTGGAAAAAGGACAACCCTTTAAAATCTTCTTGCACATACACATAGCTTGACGTTATGAAATTGTTGTATTTAATAATTAAAGAAATTGTTGTAATATACAAATAAGACTTCTTTAATAAACATTTAAAGAACTACTAAAATAACAATTAACAATTAAAGAATGATTATAAACAATTAAAGAAACTGTTATGATAAACAACTAAAGAACTGCCTTAATAACATTTAAAGAATTGTTGTACAATAACAAGTCTAAACTATAGAACATTGCCTGACATGTAAAAAGTATTGTCAGTAATTCAATATAAATAAATGGCTTTCTATATTTGAAAACGCCACCATTGCACAGTCAATGCGTAGATGATGCACAGTCAAAAACTCAACAATTAATTCGTTGTCAGCTCTATCAATTGATGAAGCTATAAAATCATTTCCTATCAAAGGTAAGTGTCTAACAATGATCAATACGGGAAACATTATGTGAAGCTAAGTAAATAATTTTCCATAAAGGAAAATTGTGGATTAGTTTGAGGTCGCTATTATAGCCATAAAAAAAATGTAGACCATCATTTAATCGTTGTCTTTTAATCTCTCACTATATTTGTTGTCTCTTAATGTCTTGTAGTCCTTTAATGTAAGAAGGGATCATTTTCTAATAAGGAAAAGGATACGCTATGTCCAATAAAGAGAAACTAACACTATTGCTAACTGTATATATCATTGTCTTGCAAAAATGGAATCAAATATGAGATTTTTGAGTTAATATGAAATTCAATTAATTGTCATGCAACAAGGAAATAAATAAGAGATCATCGAGTTTAATATGCGATTCAATCGTTGTTATGCAACCAGGAAATAAATATGAGATCACTGAGTTAATTACGATAATTCTATGTAAGGATATGATTCTTGTCTAAATGATAATTAGATGGTATTATTATCGTTGTCTTTGGTTATGCATAGTACAGGTAAAACCGTTATCCAATAGCAAATTGCAAGCTATATAAAAATATAAAATGCAGTCATAATGATATATATAAAAACATAGGTAACCACCATTCCCGTAGGTAAAAACACCATCCAATACACCACCGTTTGCACACTAAATCGTTGTATATTATCACTAAAAATCCACTATAAATCAACAACTATAATTCAACTATAATGTCGTTGTCTACAAACATTGTCTCATAAATGATTGATACATATTCCAGAGCGGTCATTATATTAAAACGCAGTTCAAAAATAAGCTGGAACACAACATATATATGTGTTGAAATGTAGTATGAATATGTGTTGAGAATGTAGTCGGTTAAATCGTTGTTTGAAATAAAATTTACAGAGTAAAATGACATATGTGTTTCATCATTCCATACACATTCAATCAAGGGTAAACTCTTGTAATAAAAATTGAAATTCGCAAGTAAATCAACTGCCAATCCATCAAGAAAAATGCCCAAATAAATATTCGGTGTGTAAATAAAATTCTAGTCGGATTCAGTCAAGGGTAGATTCGCTGAGGTTTAAGTGCTAAAACGTAAGATAAAATCATCTTCCAAACATATCAAAATGCATAGGGAAATTCACCAGGAGTGTAAGTTATATTGCAAAGGAAAAACGCAAGCCAGGAATATGAAAACGCAGGTATAAAGTACAATTTAGAACGCAAAGTAAAAGAATTAAAACACAGTCTAGTGTGGCCAAAGGCAGAGTAAAATTCATCATCCAAAGTAGTAAATCGTAGAATTACTTGGCAGACCAGATGTATAAAAAAAAACACACAGTAAATTCACCAGGAGATGTATCAAACGCAGACTTAAATTACCCATAACTGTATGGAAAACATAGAGATACTTCGACAGTAAATGCATCAAAATGTAGAGACCAAAATGTAGAGGATCATAAGCAGTTTGTTGAGGGAAAGGATAAAAAATCATAGAGGTAACCAATCACAACAAGGCGCCAGAAAATCACTCAACCTGGAACAATTAACAGGGGTAAACAACTGATAAAAAACATCCTTCGCTCATCATCCACGCACAGAAAAGCAGGGAGTTAGGATCTATAGGTCTATTAGCACTGAAGTGACGACCGTTGATCCAGCTTCTGGCCGACTGCTCAAGCATGGAATGATGATCTAGGGATGTGGATGAAAGAATAAATCACAATATCTTAATAATAATCATTAAAACAACCAAAACAGTCATAGCAATCAAGGATTAGTTGCCAAGGGAATCAATACAATGCAGTGAGCATAAAGCTACAATGAATTTAAGTGCTCGATTAAAAATGCTAAGTAAAACACTTTCTTTACACAATTAAAAGTACATAAATGAAAGCACAAAAACAATATTTATCAACCATTTAAAATGAAGCGTGCATACTGTAGCCCAAGGTGACAGCTCTGAGTCATTGTCCCACGTGTGCTTCGTCTAGCTCCCGCTTGTCGACTGATGAGACTTCATCAGTACCTCCTAGGAAATTCTAGGGGTACTCTTCTTCCCCCTTATCCCCCTGATCCGCAAAGGGGCCACACACTCTAAACCAAAGAACAAATAGCAACCAACTCGCCTCGAAAGGTCGAGCTACCACTCGTACCCGAGCTGGGTATCCCAACTCCCACAAAATAAGTCAATCAAGTCAAAAATTTTGCAGCGTAACATTACGCATGAAGAAGGGGTCCATACTCCTCCTCCTACATCCTTTTTATAGAGTTTCTAAGTGATTTATTTCCCAAATTCCCATTTAATTTAATTTTCAATAATTTAATTCAAAAAAAATCCTCCCCCGTACACATGTCACCCATCCCATCCGCTGCACCAGAAATTAATTTCATTAATTTTATTAATTATTTAATTGCTCCTATTTCCCTCACCCACATAAAAGCATTCCTAGAATATCTCCTATGTGTCCCCATATTCCCTTACACATTTTAATGACTTACACCCTTACTAAATTCCTAGTTGAGTTCAATTTAGAAAGTTCTTAAAGCCAAAATTCCTTACTAAGTTAGTCATTCTGCTTTTTCCTTATGTTTCGCTTTTTCTTTATGTTTCCCAATTTTTCCTTTAGTTTCCTAATTCTTTTAAGTTTCCCTCTTTTCCCTTTTTATCTAAAACTCAAATTAGCAAGTGTAGAAAATTATTGTTTTCCCCTTTTTCTTTTTAATTAATAAATTTTAATTAGCATAAGTAACAAAAAATCATTTAATCTCCCAAAGTAATTTGATTTTAATAAATTAATTGAATTTCTTACCCCCTTCTCATCCCATGTTTGAATATGAATAAATTATTTTTTCCACAAGTATCACTTCGACCTAGATTTTAATTTCCTAGGTCGGGCGAAATTTGTATTAGGGAAATTGTTTTTAAAACTTTCTTATCACATCATTCATTCTAAGGCCATCTAGGTTTATTCACTTATTAGTTAACAACGTGACGTGCCCTTCAGGATGTACTAAGTGCTCCAGGGTGTCACTTGCCTCATTATGTTCCCCTTGCGTGACATACCCTTCAGGATGCACTACGTGCTCCAAGGGTGCCACTCTCCTCTTGAATGACTTGGTAGACATAAAAAACCCTTGGAATCAATACTCCATTAGGTGATCTTCTGGGAGACTAAGGGCCTCTAAGGAATAAGGCCCCTGGCTTATTGCGCTCCCCTTATAATCATCGTGAGTGACTATCGTAGTCTGCCCTCATGGCATCATGGGTCTTCTCGAACTAGGTAATCGTTAACCTATAGTTCAAGCCATGATGAGAGTTATAGTAGGCTGTGGCAGGGATGTTGTCCACACCTCTCCCTAAACATCTCTAGTAGTCATGCGTGACCCCTCTACTCCACATGTGAGTATGGTCGGCAAGCTGTCGTCAACCTGCATCATCAACGAATCATTTCAAAAATAAAATCCATAATCATAACATCTAATCAGATGCACACATGTCATATATACAACAATCAAACCCCCATAGTCCACTCCCTGACTCGATCCAGAGTCCAAGGGTTTCATCGATGCCTCTGCATTCTCGAGGTCTAAAATCTTGCACCCTCAGGAGAACCGAGTCAATAGAACCTATCTATGTTAATACAACAAAATAACATGTCGTCAATCCATAATGAATCATAATCATAATCAAATTCCCAATAGTATAATGATCCCTATCACTTGAAAGCAAGTGTCCTCAAAGAATAAGTTCGCTTATTGCACGCAAGAGCGGGATGCTACATTCGTAAAAGCACATATACGTAAGTTGACTTCTGCATATGTGCATATATGGAAGCACGCATATACGGAAACCAACTTCCATATATGCACATTACGAAAGGCTAATTTTGTAAATGCACATATACATAAGTTGACTTTTGTATATGTGCACTTACAAAAGTGTGCATATAACATAGTTACCGAATTAATGAGAACTATGACCTCAAAACGAGAACTCTGGTCCAAAAAACTTATATTTTTGCATAAAAAACATCAAAATCAATCCCCAAATCAAAAAGTGGTGCTACCGGTAGCACCATTTTTTAAAACGGGTTCAAAAGTACAACATTTTTCAAACATGGCCTTCAAAACTTAGACAGTAGCTTAGAAAAACCTTAAAATCAGCACCTAAAAAAATTAAGATGTTTTTGAAACTTTTTTTTCTTTTCAAAATGTTAAATTTTGAGATCATTTGAAATCGTATTTTTATCACTTGGTACCATTAAAACCAAAACCTCAAAATCAACCATCAAATTGAAAAGTACTGCTACCAGTAGCACCCATTCTAATATTGGGGTATGAAAATGACACATTTTTATAATTTGGTAAAATAACTCATCATTATTGTAAACAAAATCTTAAAATCAACCCTTAAATGTTTACTTTTTAAATGTTATTATTATGCAAAGAGCAAGGTAATACATAATGCCATGAAAATATCACAATATACTTTAAAAATTCAACATCACTTTTAATAATTTTTTACTTTTAATAATAAAAAAGTAAATACAAGTTACATTGAATGAAACATAAATTATTTCTTAAAAGTGTTGTTATATTGACCATATTCAAAACATATGAGCTAAGAAATTTTATTATATTATCCATAACAAAAAAACATATCATTCATAAAACATAACAAAATATTCATAACTTCATGTAAGATCATACGTAAGTTCAATGCTCATTTTTAGTTAACATACACACATCATATAGATAAAAAATGCATAAAATGTTTCATACACTTATTCAAATTGACTCGTGGTTTCGTAAATACCATCAGAGTCTACATTGTCTTCATATGAATTTTTGGATGAAGATGTAGATGATCCATACTCTTCTATATTGTCGATGAATGCACCATGCATGCCCAACATTTCAGATGTCAAATGTCTTCTAGATCTACAACTATGTTCAATAGGCTCCCATATTGCATTTATTTCTTGCGGCAACAACCTCTTGATAATATATGTTGTCTTGGAGTGAAGAGTTCCTCTCTTTTTCAAATTGAATTCATAAACAAGTATGTCAACATCATCTAATTTTAAGAGGTCAATGCGATGACGAGTTATATTTTGACCCTTTCTTTTTCTGTTTCTATTGACATGTTTCTCAACCACCATCATTGTCTTGTACACACCATTGAACCATCATTGGCTTGTACACACCATTGAATGGGTGTGTACTTGTTGCATACCAATTCACTTCAATTGCAATAACATCATCATTTTCTTTCTCAATCTTTATAACATTTCCTATCTAGAATGGATAACCACGTGTATCTTCAATTGCTAAAACTACATTCATGCAACCCTCCTCAATATCTTGTATTGAACCTCTATAAAGGTATTCCATGGCTTCACATTGTGCATGTGACCTTCATGAACCAATATACATTTATCTTTCCTCTACTTGTGTAAACTCAATAGCACCTTGAGATTCTTGTTGAACTTCAACAATGTTTGTTTCTTCAGATTCATTTGGCATATTTTGTGGCCAATGAAATGGAGTCCTCAACATTGTATCTTGATTTGTTGAGATTGAAATTATGTCACTTTGACTATTGCAAAAAGACTCCCACCAAACAGAATAAGCAACATAAAAGTACTCATATGTATCCTTAATGGACTTTTTAATTTCTTCCAGGCATTCAGAATAATCTACATCTCTATTACGCCTTCGTTCATTACGGATTTCAGCAACTAATTGTAATAATAATAACTTTGATGAAAAAATTGGACGATCTGGAATGAACTTCAAAAATGATGAACCTGATGAAGGCCCCCATTCTGTAGTAGTTGAATATTGCTTTCCCCATACAAGTGTTTTCTCATCAACTTTTTTCAAACAAAATTTATGTTGGAAGCTAATGTCATTAAGCTCCTCAATACATTTTTCTTCACGATGTGATCCCTAAATAAATCTCTGCATGTCAACAGTTTCTTCTAATATATGAAAAACAACCTCTGGAATGTATGCTTTCTTGATACATTCAATCAATGATGGTAGACTTCCAACATTTTTCCTCTTCAATGTTACTGAAAAATGACTGAACATTTGATCAATATGATCATGAGTGTGTCCAACAAGAAGGAAAACAACTTTGACCTTTTGAAAGATTCTCATTTCAACAAGCATGCTTAGATATCCAAACACAATTTGATTTTTATTTTCACGACTAGTGTTGTCCAACTGTAGATAGAGAACTTGAGGAAGATTTCCAGACCAATGAGTGAGCACATGATGAATTATGGTGATGGTCAAATTTGCATCATTATGAATATTTGGAGCTGTGAAATAAACTCTTGGACACATTTTTCAATTGAAAATCATACAACCTGTTAGCGCTCTGTAATTTGCCCAAGGCTGTGAGGCAGTCACAGAGGCAACATCAAAACCACTTCGAGTCTTGGATCTA
>CBVK0100413514.1:0-19600 GCA_900067695.1 Picea abies
TTTATTCAGCATGGCTTTGGCAAGGAAGAGACATGAGTTGGCCTGATGCCAGGTAAGCCTGTGTGGTGCATTTTAGGGTTATAACAACTGTGATAACACCCAAGACTAGACAATTGGAGTATTCACCTTCAATAGTAGTGATTTGGATTGTGATTTTCGAATGCTAAATTTCCTCCTTGTAGGATGAAACACACTCGCTATTCAATGCGATAAAACATTATTGGCACAATGAACAGAGAAATATGGAAGATAGATCTCAAATATTGAAATGTGGTGTTGATTGAAATTAAATTTGAGGTCAATCATCTTATTCAATGACAGTTGGAGTAGTGACGAATGGATTGGATATGAGCTGCAACTAGTTTAGGGGATTCTTTTTGGCAATTTATTGAACGGTGGGTGTAGCATAATTTCACGGATTTTAACCTTTATACTGTTTCGAGTTCTGTAAAAAATTGTATGCGTGTAGCAGTGTAATGATCTTTCCAACACTTTCTTCAAACAATTTTTCTGTCTTTTATGTTTCACAGCTGGATAGTATGGATGGGAATTTATTTTTACTATTATTCACATTTCTTGTTATATTGACAGGTTGTTTCTTTCAAATTATTATTATTATTATTTTAATGCAATGGTATTTTGATTTTTTTTTTTTTGTAAACTTTGACTATACAAATAGAGATGATTTTTTTAATTTTTTAATTTTTTAATTTTTGGTATGGGCAGCGGAATCACTTGAGTGGAATTTTGACAAACAAATCTGGTTGACTCTTATTGCAACATTAGATATATATATATATATATATATATATATATAAAGTGGCAACATGATGTCTTTTCTGCATAAACTTTTAAATGGCAAAAATCTGGTGTGGTCAATGACTTAGAAGGAAAAAAATGAGAGAAACTCTGAATGAAGTATGGTTGGCCGAAATTCGGTTCAGACAAGGTCTGATAAAGAGACTGGCCAAAGGCTGGGATCAGAAAAGCGAACCTCTGATACCAAATGAGACGAAAAAAGTTCACTCACACAAGAATTATCCAAAATACTTGGAATATAACATAATAATCCATGTAGGGATAATGTATAAAACATGAATAGATAAGATGATATACAATTGAGAATGAGGGCTTGTTTATATACCCACGTAGGGGTGCCCTTAACCAATAGTCATGTCCTTTGAGACATGTCCTTTCATTATTAATAGTTATTATTAATTAATTAATTATTATGTTATGAATATCTATTTATATGCATATTTAATTTCATAACACCCTCCCAACTCAGATCCCTTCTTGTTGCACTCATCAATGAATTTCCTTACATTCTCAATGACCAAACTCTCCACGCCTATCTAGAAAGATCATAATTGATTTCATATCTCACCTGATCCACTTCAGACTGCATTCATAATCAATTTTGTCTGTGTCACCAATACCTCACATTCACTAAGCACATCAACCTTTTTGATTTGTTCCTCTTGATTCTGTGACTAGCCATGTGCATGAAAGTGTCGTATATCATCAGATAGGTTAACCGAAGCATATGTAGATCTTGCATTGGCTCGAAAATACATCTTGAAGGAAAATCAGTCACCTTGACTCTAAAACTGTTTTAAGAACCTCAAATGTTAATTGGATGTTTATAATTCTATGTTATTGACACATCATGATCTAGGGGATCAAATTTTGCTCAAAAATTGAAGTCCTCAGGATTGATTCAAAACAAACACGTGCGTAGGCATCGTCCTCACAATACTAACGTAACTTGAACGTGTTCAAATGAACGTCGTATGAGCAAGATATCGTGTTCTGTTAATTTTGCCAAACAAGCAAAATGTTTTTGATTGTACAGTCCGTATAGTGATGATGTGGCAGTTGATCATACATCTCGTACAACTGTATAGTTATGAAGTGGTAGGTTACATATCCATGTGTGGAAGGTTACGTGGCAGTGATGAGTTGGCATGCTGACAGGGTAGGCTCAATGGCAGACAGATGGGTGAATTAATGGTTGGCACATGTCATATGTTTGGCAAGTAATATGGTGCCATGTGGCCCAATCATGGGATGCCACATGGAACCCCTCCAATTTGGTTGGCATGTGAATTTTTTTTTGTGACTCCAGATTAGTCGAACCCACGACCTCCAGGAAGGGGTAATGATTTGGCGGGTCCCGAGCTACCAGCTTGCCTACATTACATTTCTTAACCATATATGTGTTTTATTGTTGGTTGTTAATTTTTGGTTATTATATGCGTCTTAAGTGTTAAAACTCTTTAATTTTATGTGTTTGTAACTTGATCCAATTACCCAAACACATACCATTTTTACACTTGCAATTTAAAAGGGACAAGTCTTTTTCATTTTCAAATATGTTGGAAACAAACCCATTTCAATTTCAGATTAGTTGGTATCAGAGAATAGGTTTTTTGAAGGCTTGAATATTTGCAAGTTTTTTTGTTTTTCTGATGCTTACAAGGTTGAAGCTCACAAGAGAAGAAGGTCAACTTGTAGAGACAAGTTCTGAATTGTCAGGAAGGAGAACTATCAAATCACCTCAAGATTCAAGGAGACATTCACAAAGTATGGCTCATGAGGAGAGTCATGGAACTCTTCCTTCAGAGGAGGAAACGTTTAGAAAAACTTTCTATGATATCACTGAGATGGTGAAAGTTTTGTTTGAAGAAATAGATGCAAGATTGCAAGGTGAAAGCTCCAACCCTCCAAAGGGCAATGGAGATAGTGTTGATAAAAATCCAAAGGGAAATGGAGGGAATGGTGATTCTCCACCTCCTTCACCTCCATATTCAAACTCTTCTACCATTTCACAACCACCTCCAAATTCTCCAAAAGAACATGGTAAAACTCCTTTACTAAATCTTGATATTAAGTTTGAATTTCCAATGTACAGTGGAAAGGTAAAGGTTGAGAAATTGGATAATTGGATTCATCAGATTGAAGAGTATTGTAGGATACAAAGAATCACATATGAAAAAACTAAGATTCATATTGCTTCTTTGCTATTTGACAGTGCAACACTCATTTGGTGGGAAGCCAAAACTCAAGAGGACATGAAGAAACATGGTAAATTTTTATGCTCTTGGAATGATTTTATTGTTGCAATTAAAAGGAAATTTTATCCATTAGAATACATGCAGAAAGCTGTTATGGATTGGAAAAACTTTAGGCAAGATAAAGGACAAGATGTGCAAAGTTTCACTCAAGAATTTAGGAGAAGATATTTGGTTTTGGGTATATATTTGTCTTCTCAAGAAACTTTACTCAAATACATTGGAGTTTTGCATAGCTACTTGAGGCATACAATACTTATTTTTAACCCTTCAAATCTAGATGAAGTTTTTGTACAGGAAACTCATTTAGAGGAAAGAGGAAGGAATGATCCTCAAGAGGGTAGAAAGAAGTATTTTTCTAATGGAGACAAGGGAAAGAGGAAGTTTGAAGGAAATGGAAAAAAAATTGCTTCAGTCAAGAAAGAGAGAGAGAGAAACTCTCATGTAAACATTGTTCAAAGGATGGCCATGATGAAGACCATTGTTGGAAAATTCATCCTGAAAAGAGAAACCAAACATTGTTGCAACTGTACAACAATATTTAAGATCTGATTCGGAAGATGAAACAAAAATCACACCCATTGGTTTTCAAGGTGAGAATTATGTTGCAAATACTAGTTCTTCAAGTATTAGTAGCCTTAATGTAACTCAACATGAAAAAAAAGAATAAAGATTTTTCACATAAGGGTAATTTCAAAACATACCAAGATAGATACTCTCTTTGATACAGGATCACAAGAAAACCTTATTTCTGAAGATATTGTCAAGAAATTGAATTTGGAAACTACTCCACATCCTAAACCTTACCCTCTAGTATGGATACGTGACAATGCCAAATTGCATGTGAAAAGAAGGTGTAAACTTAGATTTGCCATCACTGCAAACTATATAGATGAGGTAGATCTTGATTTTATTCCATTGGATATTTTTGGTATTGTGTTAGGAACACCATATTTATATGATAGGAGAGACATATTTCATCGTCATGAGAAAAAGTATCATTTGTTTAAAAATGGAGTTGAGTACATTGTTAGAGAACATACAAAGAAGATGAATTTGTCACTTACAAATGCTGGACAAATGAAGAGACTAGTCAATGCTAGTGAGAACCTTGTAATTTTGATTATTAAACCCAAAGACAATGATGAAGAAGAAGTTTTCCAAGGATGTGATGCAAAGTTATAATCTGATTTACCAAAAATGTTGAGATGTTTCAGGAACCAAGGGGATTGCCTCCTAAAAAGGGTATCCAACATGAGATTCTTTTGAAGCAAGAAGGTCCTCCTCCAAACATTGACATGTGCATGATGTCAGTCATGGAGAATGTTGTGATTAGAAAACAAGTCAAAAGCGTTTCTTGACAAAGAGGTCATGAAATCAAGCACATCGCCATGCAGGTCACCAATTGGCTTGGTACCAGAGAAAGATTGTATATGGCGTATGTGGGTAGATTTTAGAGCCTTCAACAAGAATACGAATATGATTTTTGAAGGAGACACATGGAAGAAAGATTTGAAAGAAAAGCAAGCTCCATTGCATGCCTTTACAAGCTATGTATTCCACTTGGTGATAAGGTATAAGAAATACATTTATAACAAAGTTGTTGATATGATTACTATGCCTATTGTTAGTGATTTAGTTATTTTTAAGCATAATCTTATCATGCATGAGAGCTATTTGAAACAATATGCTTTAGATGTTAATTTCAAAAATGTTAATGAAACTTTATGTCGTACTAACCAAGTTGAGGAATTGGATTCCTACGTGCATGGTAAAATTTTGTATCTTGGCAAGATATGTTTTTCACAGGGTGAAAGAGTCAACATGATAAGGGAAGCACATTCTTCTCTTGCTGTTGGCCATTTTTGTGTAGGAAAGAAGTGCATTGAACAAGTTCAGTTTGTGCATCAATCCATTCAAGAACAGTTGAAAAAGAGCCAACCCAAGTACAAGACAAGACATGACAAGTTTCGTGTTGGTATTAAAGGCATAAATCCAAGAAAATCCAAGTGGATTGAGGTTGGAAAGGTGAGGGAATTGTACCCTCATCTTTAGATAGACTGAAAGTAGTCTTTTGGAGGTCCAAAAGGTTTCCAATGGGGAAGTGTGATCCAGGGGATCAAAGTTTGCTCAAAAATCAAAGTGCTTGGAATTCTTCAAAACGGACATGTGCTCAGACCTCATCCTCATGATCTCAACACAACTTGAACAGGTTCAAACATATGTCGTATGAGTGAGATATCGTGTTCTGTTCATTTTTCCAAACATGCAAGATTTTCTTAACTGCACAGTCTGTACAGTGTTGACATGGATGCTAACGGTGCATCCCGTATGATCGTAAAGTGATGATGTGGTAGGGTACAAACCAACACATGGAAGGTGATGTGGCAATGATGAGTTGACATGCTGATAGGGTAGGCTCGGTGGTAGACAGATGGGTGAATCAACGACTGACACATTTCATGTATTTGGAAAGTAGTATGGTGCCACGTGGCCTAGTCGTGGGCTGCCATGTGGCACCCCTCCAGTTTGGTTGGCATGTTAAAAAATGGTTGTGACTCCACAGGAGTCGAACCGGTGACCTCTGAGCGGGGGTAATGATTTGGCAGGGCCTGGGCTACCAACCCACCCACGTTGTATTTCTTAACCATATATGTGTTTTACTGTTTGTTGTTAATTGTTGGTTATTATATGCATATTAAGTGTTAAAAATATTTAATTTTATGTGTTTGTAACTTGATCCAATTACCCAAACACATACCATTTTTACACTTGCAATTTAAAAGAGACAAGTCTTCTTTATTTTCAGATCTGTTGGAAAGAAACCCATTTCAATCTAAGATCACATCACCTCAACATCAATGAATAAACTAAGAGCCTATATATCATAGATGACACAATAACTTATGGAATCGAATTTTAGCAAAGAAATAGAAAGGACGAGGTCCAAAATTTCATTTAAAAATTCCCTTGCTCACAATTTTGGGTACTAGACAATATGGATTTGTCACTCCTTAAAGAGGCTAGTTATATGGAATATGTGATTACAATTCCAACAAAAGTGTCAAAATTATCACCAAGGATTTCTTTCCAAGCAAGCCTTGCTAACCATTGCCATCATTAAACATGGATCTACTGAAATACCCAAATAGTATGTTCAATTGTCTTGATATAAACGCCTCTCTTTGGTCTTTGCGTTGAAAAAACAATACCTGAATTAGACGTCGTATGAGAAAGTTATATGCATTCGAACTCAAGATCTCATTGTCTCTTGCCAATATGACAATTAGAAAATTTTCCATTTTTTTTTCCCAGGAACGAGAAGTTCCCTTCAATTCCTTCGAAGCAATTCGTAAACATTCCCTTCAAATCCTCCGAAATTTTGGAGGAGTTCCCATCAATTCATCTGATACATATTAGAGGATTTAGTTCAAACTCCTATGATACATATCAGAGGAGTTAGTTCAAATTACTCTGATGGAAAATAGGAGGATTTAGTTAAAACTCCTTCGATGGAAAGTCATAGGAGTTACTTCAAATTCCTCCTATGGAAAATCAGAGGAGTTAGTATTAACTCCTTCGAAACATAAAAAACTGCCTTTCATAAAATGACCATATAATTTTACTTAGGTGTCTATTTCATGCGTTATTTATACTGTTGGAAAGTTATTTTTAATCCCTACAACTTCCTAGTTATATGATTTGATAAATTACTAACCCAAGGTATACTTAGTTTTGGATTAATATATGGAACCTTGTTAACAACCCCCGAGAACACACCTCAACCACGAGTAGAGGAATCATGAATCGAATTTGGAAAGTTTTTATCAAGTCTTGATTACTTATATTTAATTTTTATGGGTTCAAATGTTTGTTTTAATAAGTATCCCTCTAATACCACTCATCTACAATGGTGTTGAGTACTGATACCGAGATGAGGATGCACTCAACATCCTTATAGTGTGATCTACATCCAAGGAAAACAAAGCATTAAGGACAACATCAATTGTCGTAGTAGCAAGAAGTAGTGAAAGGAATCTAAATCAAATGAATGAAGAGGAGGCACGTGTTATCGTACTAATCGGTAAGTGCGGACACAAACTGATCTTCCTAGTTTCACCTCGAAACTAGAACAAAACAAGACAGAATATAAAACTTTTCCTAAGTTTCAATCATCAACCATACTAACTAACAAGAGATAAATGACATACCTTTTAAATGTATTTTGTCCTCGCTAGTGTCATCCTCGCTCCATCACAAGCCTTATGGGATGTTGAACTTGTAAAAATACACAAGCCAATGAAGTGAAATGAACAACATATACTTAACAAAACCTATGTATGTGATCAAGGAGTCATACAATCAAATAAGACCAATTTTATGGGAAAGAAATATATTTCTTTATTAGAAATATGAAAAGAAGAAAACAAATGAGGCCTTGATGTTGTAAGGTCCCTTCCAACAGTCCCTTACTTCCCACACACTTTTGATCCATGGATTATGTGACTATAGATTTCAAAGTCACCCACAATCTATCTTGACAAAGAAAATCTCAAAGCCACTCTAACCAAGCTAACAATCTCAAGCCAAATTTCCAATCTAATTTTCTCCATGAGAGATCCTCTCATTTTATAAGTTGAAGAGGATAAGGTGAGGAGTTTAGGATGATCCCACTAAATCAGAAAAGCAAGTAAGATCCAAACCGATCAGAGGCCACCTGGTGCAGACCCCACTTCTCTCCTACGGGCTACATGACCTCCCAGTCTAGGATCGATCAAGAAACTGAGTCAGATTGACTCTTTCGGTCTCTGCTAGACCCCAAACCCACTTACATGGGTCCTTCCTCCTTAATGCATAGGTCGTATGAGACTCACATATTCCCTTCTCAGTGCGGTTCAACTTCCATGCGAACTGGGTGATAGCTCTTCTCTAGCTAAGCCCCTTCCTTCTTGCGAACACGACTATGACTACTCGCCTAACTCAAAAGGCATTTTGAATTTTTTCATATCGGGTCTCTGCATGTGAGTCAACTTGATTATCCCAACCTCCGAAATCTTGACAGGAGCCTAGCGCGTGCTAGCCCCTCTATTCTCCTTCATCGATGCAACCCTTCTCTATGACTTGGGGCCAAATCTTCCAAGTGCTTTGTGATTTCACGGTTCGCGAAGTCTAGTTGCTCCTCCTTCCGAAACTCGAACTTGCGAGTTCCACTCACTATATCAACGGTCCACAATCCCCAGGATCTAATGGTCCTGATATCCTTTTCGCATATCAAGACTTCACGTTTCGCGAAGTTGGAAGGATGATCATTTCTCTCCTCTGATCCCCGATATCCCAAAATTCATGTGCACCAGATCAACAGTTCACAACTCCTCGTGATCTCATGGCTTAGATCAACTCTTCATGAATCAGGACTTCATGTTTCATGAAGTAGGAATACCACTCACCTCCCTTCCCCCGATATTCAAACTCCCGATATCTCCCTGGACAATCAACGGTCCAGATTTCTCCTTCAATGAATGGTTGTGATCAACTCCTTATTTTGTGATTAGTGAGTTCTTATAACTCTGCCTTTTGACTTCTATGAGTCATGAGTCAATGAAATGTTGATCTCTCGCCACATGTCCCCCTTGACGATGGACAATTCCGATGATTTCGGAACTTCATAAGTCTGATTCTCCTGTACACTTTCAAAGCTTATCATTAGTGTACTTAACCTTGATTGGGAGGTTACGACTCTTTTGCACTCGGGCCAAATGACTGAGATCTTTTCTCCTATGCACTTTCTTCTCATTGTTTGGACACTAATTGGACGGTCCAGATCTTTTCCCCTGAGCTTACGCTTTCTTCTGACTTATAAGTTTTTCGAAGGAGTCAAAGGATTCAAACTTTATCCTCACTGCAAGTTTGTTTCTTGGATCTCATCCACACTTATGAAAAGCATTATCCCTTTTGAGCTTGGTCTCGTGAAGACTTTGACTTCTCGTGCACTCCTTGCATTTCAGGGATTTTGATAACTCGGATCCGAAGGATTTCTCGAAGAGAAATTCCTCTTGCCCTGCTGGTGTTCTCCTTTTGTCAGTTCTTCGACTTCTTACAAAGTCCCTTCGACACTTAGTCAAATCTCCGATCTGTGCACTCCTTGCACCAGACCTTTACACAAGGTTTCAATTTTTGCGGATGACTGTGCACGCCTTGCACCAGTCTCTTTGCGCTCCTTGCAAAGGGGAATTTTTCATGCTATCTCTTTTGAGCTTCAGAACTGAAATAAACTTCGTCAATGCACTCCTTGCGTTCTATGTCCACACCTTGCACCACTCGATAGAAGAGAAACAATTGAAAATGAACCTAACATTCATAGTTCCATCCACTCATAATGAAATTCATTCATTCATTCATGAAAGCACAATAACATAGAATTGCAAATAATGTCCACACCATGCATTGGGTCAATTTTCCTCTGTTATATTGAAAATTTAAAATGGCTACAACTATGATCAAAACAAAAAATTAAAACTCAGAAATATCCTACTAACTTGCAACTAGCCTAATTTGGGCATACATAACCTCTATTTATCTCAAAGTATTCTTAGGGTTCCCCCCAACTACTTGGATACTTCAAAACCTAACCTAACGACTATCTTAGACCAGTCACATTCCAGACCATGAGTGGAAACTCCCACTTCACTCGGAATCATTCATGCGTGCTTCAAAGATTTTTTCGGTGCTGAGTTCAGGCATGCTAATCGCTGGGTTCAGATGTGCTTCGAAATATTCGTCAAGACTACCAACATTGATATTATGGAAATATTCCCATATGCTGAGTGGTCCTGCTCACGTGCTTGCCAACGATTCTCCTGCATCATACCCCCTTGAAGAAAAATCATGGACTCATGTCCATGAGCTCCTGCACCGAATTTCCATGCTTCTGGATAGTAGCTTCATTTTCCCAACTAGCATATTCTATTAGGTGTCCCTTCCACTTGACTAGATATTCAAAATAGGTCTTTCTCTTGGTCTTCTTGCCAATCCTATGACCAACAATATTCTCCATCTATGGTTTTTCTGCTATAGGCATTTGTTTCTCCCACTGGATCTTCTCTTGATATTTGGATCCCTCTGTGTCATCTTTCATGTAAGGATACAGGTCTGAAACATTGAATATGGGAGATATGCCCACATCATATGGTAGCTCAATCTCATAGGTGTTTGCATCAAACTTCCTCAAGATCTTACATAGCCCTATATTCTTCATCTTTAACTTGTTATATGTTCCCCTAGGGAACCTTTCTTTCCTGATATGTGCCAGAACCTAATCTCCTACTTCAAATTGAAGTTCTCTACGGTGTTGATCATCTCTATGCTTGTACTCCTCATTAGAACTCTGCAACTGTCCTTTGATCTGGCTATGGAGGTTTTTCATTTCCGCAGCAAAATATTCTGCTCCAGCACTTTTGATCTCACTATGTTCCAAGTCTCTCAACTCATATACTCCCCTGGGTTTCATTCCATACAATATTTGGAATGGGTTCTTTCTAATGCTCCTATTTGGTGATTCATTGTATGCAAATTCTTCTTGTGGCAGAGTCTGATCCAATTGATTATGGTTCTTAGTAACCAGAATCCTCAATAGGTTTCCCAAACTTCTGTTTACCACCTCAATATATCCATTTGTTTGAGGGTGATAATATGAGATTAAGGACAAATATTTCACCAACTTCTTCGACAGTGTTCTCCAAAAGTGACCAACAAATTTTGTGTCTCTTTCCGAGACAAGGCTCCTAGTTAGGCCGTGAAGTCTTACAACTTCTTTGAAAAACAGATTTGCAACATGTGTTGCATCAATGGTCTTCTGGCATGGGATAAAGTGTGCCATTTTTGAAAATCTATCCACCACCACAAATATGGAATCAAATCCTTTTTGTTTTCTTGGCAATCCCATCACAAAATTGATGCTTATTGCATCCCAACTCCTCTCTGGTATGGGCAATAGTTGATACAATCTAGTGTTATGTAGTTTACCTTTTACATGTTGGCAAATTCTACATCTGTTCAGGAATTTTATCACATATGTTCTCATACCTAGGCAATAGTATGATCTGCTCAACTGTGAAAATGTTTTATCATGTCCGAAATGTCTAGCCAATCCTCCACTATGCTTTTCATTCAAAAGATTATCCCTCATTGAGAATTTTGGTATGGACAACTGATTTCCCTTGAACAACAATCCCTCTTGAATCATATACTCTATCCACTAGCTTCTATCTCTCAGCACAGGATTTTCACATACTTCATATGCTTCCCTGAAATCTATATCATCATAATACATGTCCTTAAGGTGTTCACACCCCAAGGTCTTCACCTGAAATTCCTGTAGAATCAAGCATCTCTTGCTTAATACATCAATAACTTTGTTAGCATTCACAACAATATGTTTTATGACAAAAGTAAAATTCTGCATACACTCAACCCATTTTCGATGCCCCTGATTCATTTTTTCTTGTTTGGTTATGAATTGTAAAGCCTGGTTATCACTATACGAGACAAATTCCTAAGGGACAAGGTAATGTATCCATTTCTTCAAGGCTTGAATTATGGCATAAAACTCCTTATCATATGTGGAGTATTTTCTCTTGGTCTCATTAAGATTTTCAATAAAATAGGCAACATGTCTATTATCCTGTCTCAAAACTACTCCAATTGCAACTCCACTTGCATCAAATCTCACCTTAAATGTCTTTTCAAAATTTGGCAAGACCAGAATTGGTCGTTCTGTTATTTTCTCCTTCAGTATATTGAAGCTCCTCTTGGCTTCTTCTGTCCATTTAAAATACTTGTGCTTCTTCTTCACTGTATCCATCATTGGCACACAAATTCCACTGAAGTCTCTGATGAACTTCCTATAGAAGCTTTCTAGTCCATGGAAGCACCTTACCTCAAACATACTCTTCGGTGACACCCATTCTTTGATTGCTTTCACCTTCTCTGGATCCATCTTCAATTCATTTGAAGAGATCACAAAACCCAAGTAAATGAGTTATGTCTTCATAAAAGAGGACTTCTTCAGATTTATCAAAAGCATCTCCTCCTGTAGTCTCCTCATCACTAGTCTCAAGTGCCTCAAATGCTCCTCTTTAGTCCTTCTAATGATCAATATATCATCCAGATATACAACCACAAACTTTCCAATGAAATCTTTTAGTATCTCATTCATCAGCCTCATAAAAGTACCCGAGGCATTTGTTAAGCGAAATGGCATAACAAGCCACTCATACAAACCTTCATTTGTCATAAATTTTGTCTTCCACTCATCACCTTCTCTCATTCTAATTTGGTGATATCCACTTTTCAAATCTATTTTAGAAAAGAAATTGGCTCCACTTAAACAGCCCATTAAATCATCCATTCTTGGTAAAGGAAATCTATACCTGATGGTGATCTTGTTAATCGATCTTGAGTATGTACAAATTTTGCATCGCCCATCCTTCATTGGACTCAACATAGTTGGTACTTCCAATGGAATCAAGCTCTCTCTGGCCAAACCCTTGCCTAACAGTTCCTGGACATGGTTCTTCAATTTTTCATTCTCTCGAGGTGTCAATCTGTATGCTACTTTGTTTGGAATACTTTCTCCTGGTATCAAGTCAATAACATGGTTGATACTTTTGATGGGTGTAAATGAGTTAGGTAGCTCATCCACCAATATGTTAGCAAAATTATCCAACAATTCCTGAACTTCTTCAGGCAAATCATCCATCGAAGTGCTCGTAAGGATAACTCTAGGTTTCCTCACCACAACAAACTGCATCTCCTGTTATTCCTTTAATTCTTTTAGGAGTTCCTTCCCACTCATGAGAAGTATGATTGTGTTGGCTTCCTCTTTAACTTTATTCTTCTCTATTGACAACAACATGTGTGTTCTACCATTCTTCTCCAAGGTGTATGCATTCTTCCTCCCATCATGAATGAAATTCCTTTCAAACTGCCATGGTCTTCCCAACAAAATATGGCATACATCCATGGCAATTAGATCACATAGAATTTCATCTCTATATCCTCCTATATTATATTCAATGAAGAATTGTTTAGTAACTGTAACACCCTATTTCCCCCAGTCTGTAAATATAACTATATTGGCAAGGAACTATGGAAAACTTGAAGGTGTGAATGTTTACTTTGATGGACCTTTGTATAAAAGGTCGATAAATGTAAATTATGTTATAATTATGTGTTACATGACTGGTGAGAGGGGGATGTGCTAAAAGATACCACGATGGCTAATGAAAGGTTGTGGAAGGGACCTAGAATGGTTGCATTAACTTCCACCGAGCCAATACGATACTGGTTCTTATTTTCTTAAAGACCAAAGCAACTCTCTGACACTGGAATGAATTTCCCGTCAGATTGGTAGGTGGGAAGGCTCATCAAGGGTTAATGAGGGGATGGGGGTGAACTGCCCATCCGTAAAATCTCTCAGACCTGACCACGGACGTGGAAATTCATGCCACATGCAATCTTGTAGAGAAAAAGGAAAGAGAGGAAGTGTGGTAAAGGGTAGAGAGAGCATGCGCGACAGGGATCACGAAAGAGAACTGGATAAACTCTGGAAAAATAGGGAGTTATGAACATAGGAGAAGGAGAGTAACCTTCATCCTAGATTATTTTTGTATATCAGGAGAAGGAGAGTAACCTTCGCCCTTGACTTTTGTTGAGCTGTAAGTAAGAGATTGAATCTCAGAGCATCATGGTCTAGCTTGGGGGTGACTAGCAGTAAATCCGTTTGGAGTCACTGAGCCTACGGTTGGGTGGAAACGAACACCCCTCTCAGTATTTGCATCATGCTTGGTGGATATGATAAGTGTTTTATGCCTTGTATTTTGAATTGAATATATTGAATAATCGCTCATGTTTATACACCCATAATGATTTCTGTGTAGAATAATTTCCTGGTGTTTTAGACTGGAAATAATGGATGCATGTCTATACTTACATGTCATAGTTGTTTTCTGTACAAATGATTAAGTCTGGGGCATGAGTTCTCTCCATCGAGAATCGTCTTGTTTGCTTGATTCTCGTAATATTCTAGGAAGTCTCCTCGAGAGAACTCTTCCCCGTGAATTACCCCATAAACCTTGGAACCGTACCGAACCTTTGCCCAGAGACTCGACTAAGATCAGGGACAATTGCCCAAGAACTGTCTGAAGGTTCATGCGATCTGGGTCTAGAAACCTTATGCAAGAAAGAGTATCTCTCTAAGGTCTCAGAGTCGTGGGAGTTTGAAGCTCTGAGAGGTTGAATTTCTTGATTCAAGCTCATAAAGGATAGCGAGTCCAATTATCGAAAGAGAGTATTTCGTCGTTTAGTAGATGAATGGTCAGGATCCTTTCGGAAATACCCTAGATCTGTCAAGACCAATAGATCTAGAAGAGGAGCGCAGGTGTTAATGCCTCAACCCCTTCATCCTTCGCAAGTAGCGATGGGGTCCAGGACCGTAGATCCAAGGATCTGTTAGAGTTCTATTGACCATTGATCTTAACCTTGGCATAGGCAGGAGAATGGACTCGGAAAAGTCTTGAAAGTCTCAAAGAAATCGGAACCATCCACCGGTAGAGGACATGTTGCGATCGGGTAGCATTTTGTTGACTCACGACTTGGAGTGGTCAAAGGGTAGGACCGCACAAACTCACGATTTGCGAAATCACGATGTGATCATGGTCGTTGATCTAGGAGTGATTTGGGCCATCGGTTTAAGCATGAACGCGTTTTGACATTTCAGCGACTGGGAGACCAAAGGGCAAGAGCCTTGGGTTTCGTAAGTCATGAAATATTGATATACAAAACCCCGACGTGCTCTGTGTATTGGCCCTAGGTCATAGGATATGGTCATGTGGTAGAAGGAGGAGGTAGGCGATAGCAGTTGGCTAAGGGGATAACTCGGGGATCGACATTTCGAGACCTGAGAGTTTGAGGAAATGACAGGTCGAGGGACACAAAGTCCAGATGAGCTCGAAGACTTAGCCCCTGGTCATGCTGAGTGTTGAAATAATTCTTAATTTTTTTTTATCCATAAGATCTAAACTTTCCTTTTTTCGGGTTTTGACTTTTCATAAAATGCAAGTTTCATTATCATTCCCAAATGCACGGTACCGATTTATCGAATAACTCAATTATTTGAATAATAAAAGGCAAAAAACCTAAAAGTATAATAAGAATCCAAGCGCATTTTCTAAAAAATTATTTTAATCATGATAATCTTTAAAACTTACGGATTTAAGGTTAACTTTAAAGAGTATTCAGGATTTGGGGTTTGCTGAAAACATATTTTTCAATACAAATTTATTCACGAAATCCCAATCCCCGATTTCCCAAAATAAAGAGAGTTAGTTTAAATGCTAATTAATTAATTCTCTAACGCAAAAAGTTAAGCCTTAAGTTAATCATTTCGCGATTTTGGGATTTGGGGTTTAATGATAACACATCTCTTGTCAAAACGATCCCGAAAATCCTGAATCGCGAAATCCCGATCCATAATTTGTGTTAAACCGAACTAACTCTATTTTGTCCTTAACCCTGATTAGTTAGTTAATTAAGATGAATTTAAGTCCTGTTTTTAAAAACACGTCGCGATTTCACAACTTTAGAAATCAGGATTCGTCAATGACATACTTCTTGTTAAAATGATCCCCAAAATCCTGAAATGCTAAATATCGATCAATCACTTTGCTAAAACATTTAAGTCTTAATTAACATGTCACGATTTCGCGATTTCGGAGATTGGATTTCATCGATGACATAATTCTCGACACCACAATCCTTGAAATCTCGAAAAACAAAATCTTCAACCTTAATCTATGTTTAGCACCAATTAACCTTTTTCCAAAGCATGATTAATGATAATCATTTTTTAAGGTTTCATTCATGTTTCGGTTTCCGATTGAGTAAAATGTCCCGAGTTTTATTTAAAATCCAAAGGTGCTAAAATATGGCCATTTAAATAATGAATCACCGGTGATACATGGTACTAATGCATATCTCAATAAAATATCTTCTGCATTAAATACCTTGAATTCTTGTCAGTTGTGTCAATCCTGTCACTTTTAAATGAATTAAAAGAGCATTTGAATGTCTGTGTTTTCATTTTATCAAGCGTAAGAAACACTCAACTGAGCTCATTCATTCATTTTCTATGACGGGTTTTCCATTTAACGTAAAGTCATGGCACTGAAAAAGGCACCGAAGAAGAGTGAAGATACACAGGAAGGAGATATCATCTCCGACACCACGCCACACGCTATAGACTCCATTAAATCTTGGACTCAAATCTCTAAATTTTTGGAATGTGAACTCAAGAATGATCATTCTGATTCTGAGAATCACTATCGGAACATTGCTGAATCAGAGCTTCACAAGATCGTTGCGCGCCCTCGTCTCGTGGCATACAATGATATGATCAGTTGGGCCCTGGAAAAGGTCGATATCTCGACGAGGAGAATCTTAAACGATCAAGGAGTCATCATCGACTCATTCAAGCCAGAACACATACAAGTAATGTATAAACTCTCACCAAATCCTAAACATACTTTTAATGCCGAGTTTTTAGCAGAGTTTCAGAGGAAAGAATGCACTGAGGTAGACCAGACCTATCCTGATATGATTAGAGAATGGTGAAGGTGTCCATCAAAATTTATAGTCGATACCCATGGGGTTTATTCTACAACATCCTTGAATGAATACATGGTCTACGTATCCATTATGCTATGTAGACTTTTCAGGAGAAAAGATCCCTGCCATTTTCATGCAGATTGGGTGCCCTTTTTGGAATAAGCTTCAGAAGGGTATGCTTTTAACTGGAGTAATATCTTGTCGGATAACCTAACACAAGAAATCTCAAACTACAAAGTTGAAAAATCAAAGGGACAATCAGTGGCCTTTTACATGTCAACATACATTATGGATGCAATCTGCTATGTGACTCCTTTTCCCTTAATGAATTGGAGTTGGAACATAAAATGTCCAGAACCCATTCATGAATATCATTCTGCCCTTTGGGAAGAAAATGCCAAGGACGCATTTTATGAAATTTGTCATTTTGTTATAATTCCGATGCATAAAATATTTTTTAGATGCGAACCTCCTCGCATTTCTAATACAGTCACAGAAAATCTTAAAGCAATAGCCGACTAGTTTATTGACGAGAATGTTTCCTACATTAGGGTTTATGGTTGTTCTATTCCCCCTCATGCACTCCCTAAATTCCTACCATACAGATTGGTGTGTAGAGAGGTAGCCCACCAGGTAGTAAAAGGCATCATTGGATTAGAGCTAAAGGTAGCTCAGAAGAAGTCATGGCCAACATTCCCTGTACATGTCGGGAAATTTTCATTACTGAATCTAGGCCATTCTAAAGTAGAGGATGAATCACTAGAAGAAGTGAAATTGGTAGATATTGAACACAAAAAGCATGACCCCTATCAATTAATAAGAAAACATTTGATGCATTGTAATTTAAAATCCTATGAGCATGAAACATTTGTTTACGATGACGTATTCAAGGAGGTTAAATCCTATGAAGAGGTATTGAACAGAGTACAGGCCCTGCCACCTGATTCACAGATTGGTTTCACGTCATTCCAGAGCCATAGGAGAAGTTGTTTACCCAAAATTTTGCAGGGCGAAGCTACAACCCCACCTCCATAGTAGGAAGGGCCTCCTGCAGGCTTTGAAACAAATATACAGGACAAAGAAAATACTAAAGGTAAGATGAAGGATACTGAAATACCTTCACAAGACACAAAAATTTCCCAAACAAAAGAATCAGAGGCAGAGAAGGGAAAGGAGCTAGAAACATACCCAGAAATCCCTAAGGATGTTCTCGAAAAGACAGGAGGAACAACATCGACAGATCTTGGAAGTCCCATTACTTCCTTGACTCCATTGCAGTCCACTTATGGAAACCCCCACGAGGGAGCTCTGTATGTCAGTGATTTGGAGCCAAATTCTAGAGATGAGATTCCTTCATCAGACTATTTTTTCAGTAAAAAGAGAAGGGAAATCTTGAAACAGGAAATCCATCCAAGAGGAGATGGGATGTTTAAAAAACATAGGGTCATTATAGATGGAAAGAAACTTAAAGATGGAGAATTTTCTACAAAGATAGCAGGCACGATGGGAGCTTTAGCGTCAACAAATTTATATTCTGTGGGCAGTTTGACAACCATGTTGTAAAAAAAAGACCAAACGATAGCTAAGCTATAGGATAAATTGAAAGAAACTGAGAGAAATGTTAGTTAGGGAACAAAAAAAGGTCTAGAGCAAGCTGAACTAAAAGATAATCAAGAGATTCAAAAAATGAAAACAAGCTTAGAGGAAGCAAATCAGACAATACAGGTTATTCAGGCACAGGTCATAAAACAAGAAGAAGTAAATAAACAATTACAAGATAAAATTAGCACTATTTCAAATCAAGTGGTAGAGCTTGAAATTTTCTAGGCTCAGGTATTGGGAACACATTTGAAAATAGAAGAGGAACAATAGAAAGTGTTTTTAAATTTGGAAGTTATCCAGAATTACTTTCAGGAAACAAATAAATCTTTGGAGAATGTTCTCTAGAAAGAAAGAGAAGTGAAAGTGGCTAGAACAACTTTCCAAAAAGCAGTAGCCCTTTCAACAAAGGAAGAGATCGGAAAAATTTAGAAACTATCCATTTCAGAACAAGTTAAAGGAGATGTAATACTAAAAGTGTGGGAAGCAGACCTGGCTGAAAATAAACGAATAACTAGAGATGTCAATGATGATTGTTAAGGGATTTTTGATCTCTTAGAAAAGACTTCATTGAATATTGTAAAAAATGATTGTCCTGGGTTATTAGGAGAGATCAACATTGTCAAGCACAAACTAAGGTTCAAGGAAGATCTGGATGAAATGAAGGTAGAGATCCCAAAAATTAAGGTAATCAATATCTCTGAAATTAATAAATGGATGGTGATACCAAACTTAAAGTTTCAAACTATTAAGTTCACGACGAAGATAATACAAGATCGCTTACTCGAATTACAGAAAATATTCTTCATATTTGAGGCAAAAGAGATACCAGACGTTTCCAGAGTTTTGGTGAAGTTTTTGGGAAAATGTGTTCATTGTCTTGAGGTGGAAGAAGGAAGTTCATCAACTCCAACATAAAAGTACTCTTTTGAATATTTTCATCATTAGAAATTAGAAAAGAAATGTAAATGGTTTGACATGATTCATCCATGTAACCATAGTCTTAGGAAGTTGGTTAATCACCAACGGGAAAATATTTGATAATCATGTATAAATATATTTTGAGAGGACTGAGAAAGGGCTTTGGGTTTTTTGAGAGAGCCAATTGTAAGAAAATTTTCCAATTCACTGTGATATACGATACAAACGAGATTTTGAATCCTGCCAACTTGTAGCTATGTGTTCTTTAACCTCGTTTATCATATTTTTCTATGTTTCTCTTTCAATGTCTTTCTAATGAATGATCAAGTGAGATCGGAAGAGCG
>CBVK0100413515.1:0-19600 GCA_900067695.1 Picea abies
CAACTGGATGGAAGCACCAAATTCCAGTTACACAGGCTCCAACTTGTATAACAGAGAACACTTGTTCTCCCTAGCACCACCCTACCACCCTGGTTTCTCTGGCTGCAACCAGATGGAAGCTAAAAATTCCTGTGTTCAAGCTCCCACTTGAACCTCTGAGGAAAACAATCCTCTCGAGCACCTCCCAACCTCCCTAAAATATGAATGGCTAAATAAATAGTAAACTTTACAGATAAATCAGTTCTTACCAATCTTTCTTTGTTCTGTAAATCTGGTCTTCTACACACTGTTCTGTTGCTCTTCTCTTCCTCTGTCTGTTCAGCAAGTATGCTCTGCATCAACTCGTTCTCTCATTCTTCTCTGCTTCAACTTATCTTCATCATATTTTACTCTTCATTGAGTTTCTTCTTACACTGTGCATCTTCTCCATCTCACACTGCACATCCTCTTATTTTTCGTTTCTTACAGTTTCATTCTTTTCTCATATAGAACAGCCAGCCACACATTGTCTTTCTCTTTTTCTTTTATACACCCTCACGGCGGTTCAACTTCCCATATCCTTCGGCAAAAGGAAGACAACTGTCCGAGCAACTGAAACGCCAACATATTCGCAATCATGAATCCGTTTCACTAACAGATTCGTAACTGAGGGGTTAACTGTGAGAGAGAACAATAACCTTCCGATCATATTCCAATTTATCTGCATCGTTGGATGAACTATATTGACATTGCCTTTAAATCGGGTTTTGACATTTTGGCAATCCTGTGTTGAGTGTCTCTACACTTCATTTCATGATCCCCGAAGTTCCGATACAAAACTTTTCTACACTAGCTCCTTCCCCAATATGACTATGGTCATAACCAAGCACCTATGAAAAAAGTGCTTTCGTGATTTCTCATTTCGTGATTTTCGACACTATGCTCCGTTGACCCCAAGTCATCGAAATTTTGATCACTTGCCACATGTCTTGTGATTCCATGGTCCAGATCTAATCTTGATTCAACGGCTACAATTGAATCGCGATTTCGCAATTTCAGCATTCTTGATGCATTGGGTTCTTTGCCTGTCTATGTCGCAATTCGCAAAACTCTGATATGGAGTTTGATCAACGGTCCAGATCTGATCTCTATTCAACAGCTGTGATTACATCGCAATTTCTCATATCATGATATTGGGATTCTTGATGTTAATAAACTTTGACATCTCCAACTCTCGATCCCCGAAACTCCGACATGGAGTTAGATCAACGGTCCAGATCTGAGCTTGATTCAACAACTAAGATTGAATCGCAATTTCACATATCACGAAATCGACATTCTTGTTGCATTGTTTCTTTGACATCTCCAACGCGCGATTCTCGAAACCCCGACATGGAATGGAATCAACGGTCTAGATTCAACCTTGATCTGATGGCTCAGATTAAGTCGCAATTTCGCATATCGTGATTACGCCCGCTTCTCCTTGTACCTTAAAGGACGTGTGGGTTCTTCTTGAATCAACGATGGTCGGATCCTTCGCTTGGATCTAAAGCCTGGGATTTGTCCTCCTCTTCAACGATCTCTTCTTGTCTACATTCAGATCTGACGACCCTCGTTCTTTCAGGAATTTTGAATGGAATCCAACGATCAGAGATTCTTCTCAAACTTTACGGGTCTTCGATCACTCGATCAATGTTGCGTTGCCATCGAACATTCGCCTTCGATCATTCAACCTTCTTGAACTTATCTTCTGTTTTCCTGTCGATTACAAACTTCCTGTACTCATGCCATCTTCACTGTTGTACTTTCCATCAATGACAAGCATTCGTTGTCTGTTAAATATTTTCCATTCGCTGTCTGTTAAATATTTGCCAACAATTATCTTATACAGAAACATAGTTTATGTACCCAACTCTTCTAAATTGAAGAGTGTGATTTTAAAATAAATGCACAATGTACCTTATGCAAGACACCCAGGATATCAGAAAATAATTTCAACAGTCAAAAGCCAATATTATTGGCCAGGCATGAAGAAGGAAGTTGCTGAATTTATTGCCAAATGCTTGGAATGCCAAAAGGTAAAGGCTGAGCATAGCCACCCAACTAGTTTTATACAACCGTTAACCATCCTTGAGTGGAAGTGGGAAGTGGTTGAAATGGATTTCATCACAGGATTTCCAAGAACAAGCAAACAACATGATGCAATCATGGTAGTAGTGGAAAAGCTTACTAAAGCTACCCATTTTATTCCATTGAAGACCACTCAAAAGGAAACTAACGTTGTTGATATCTATATGAGGGAGGTAGCATGAATGAAAGGTATTCCCAAGACAATTGTGTTTGACAGAGACCCAAACTTTACCTCAAATTTATGGAAAGGACTATTCCAGGGGTTCGAAATGAACCTAAACTTCAGCACAACCTATCACCCTAAGTCAGATGGACAAATAGAAAGAGTAAACAAAGTGATATAAGACATGATAAGGATGTATGTGATGGACAAACCATCTAAATGGGAATATTATCTACACTTGGTAGAATTTTCCTATAACAATGGGTATCAAGCATCACTGAAGATGAGCCCGTTTGAAGCACTTTATGGAAGAAAGTGCAACACCAAAATAAGCTGCGACAATCTAGTTGATAGGGCAGTGGTTGGGCTGGAGTTTCTCAAGGAAATGGAAAAGAAAATGCTCCAGATTAAACAAAATTTGAAGGTTTCCCAAGACAGACAGAAAATTTATACAGACAAAGGAAGAAACCACAAAGAGTTTAAAGTGGGTGACCATGTTTTCCTGAAGGTGAAAGCCAATAGAAGTTCCCTAAAGCTGGGAAGTTGTTCCAAGTTGGCAGCCAGATTTTGTGGACCATTTGAAATCATAGAAAGGATTGGACGAGTATCTTATATGCTTGCATTCCTCACATCCATGACTATTCATAATGTATTTCATGTATCATTTCTCAATAATTATATACCAGATGTTAATCATGTGATTGATTGGAATGTGATCCAGGTGGAACAAGGAGGCGCTTTTCAAGCGCATACTGTGCACATACAAGATTGGTAGAGAAAGAAACTACGGAATCGAGACGTAAAGCTAGTAAAGGTTCATTGGACCTGGTATGGTCCCGAGCATGGGAGCATGAAGATGTTATGTGGGCAAAGTACCCACATATTTTTGAGCATTTTGGAAATATTGTTGTTGTTGTGTAAAGAGTTGCACTGAGGATAGTGCAAAAATAAGGGGAGGAGATTGTAACACCCCAAGGCCGAGTCCCTGTTGAATTTTAATTATGCTTATATAGTCTAGTGAGCCTTGTGGTTATAAGCTGAGAGAATTATGTGTTTATTAGGATGGTGAGCCAGATGCTAAGGCCAATGAGCCTGATTTTGTATATGTAAATACACACATATCATTAATAAAATTACACTGCTGTGTGTAGATCCTCCACGAAGAAAAATTTATGGGGGACTAAGCTCCACTAGGTGGGGAAGGGGGTAAGTGTCTAGGAATAGGTGCTAAGCTAGTGGGCTTACCTCTAAAGGAATAATATTATATTATTTTTTCCTAGAAGCTAAGGTTTGATATAACCATGTTGCTCTAAGTTGCTAGGGGAAAGGGAGATGAGTTTTAAGTGGAGCTCATGCATCTTTAGGGAGACATGTGTCAACTTGGGTGCATGCAGTTTTAAGTGGGAAAGTCATCTTTTTGGGGGTCCCACTCACTCACCAGTCTCACGATTCTCACGACTGTCACAATACTTCACCATTTCATCAGCACTCTCGCGAGGTTAGCCACCTGGGAAGAGAGCCATACTCCCCAGTGATGCATGCGCTAGTGTAACTTGCAAGAACTAGAGTTGTCCTGGGTATTTCCTGTGAAGCTTGACGAACTTGTATTTTTCTTGAGTCGTGTTGTGTTGTAGTGGTTGGCAGTTTCTTCCAACACAATTTTGGATAAGCTTGGTTTGCTATCATATTCTGTGTCCATACCCATTTTCTGTGGTTGACTTCACTTGTGCATTACCCAAATTTTATTGTTGACATTACCTGTGTCCATTTGATGTAAGAGTTGAATTAAAGAAGTAGGTTGTCAGGCCTGTGAGAAACTCTCCTAGGTGAGAGAGCTTGTTGGGAAGTGAGTTCTCCTAGAGGGAGTCTCGTAGCAGCTACAGTACTCCGAGACTTCCGGTCCAACTTGTTGTTGAAGCCCAAGGTAAGGGAGGTGTAGTAGACGATGGACTTGTATTAGCAAAGTTGTACCCTCCTGTGGTGGAGCAGGCGTGTGGGGAATGCGGGTCTGTGGGTTGTGGGTGTAAGTGACTCCTGGGATAAAATATCCTTCCTATTTTTCTGTGCAACTTCCTTGTTGTCCTTTCAAGCCTAGAATTCCCTTGCTTGGTGGAGTTTAGTCCCATCTCGGGGGTGACCCACTGCTGAGCATGATGAGCAACATGGTCTAAGGCTGGGAGGTTTGTGGAAGGTCTGCATATAGTTGGTGGCCACCTATTAAGAGATAAGTACCAATTCGTTGTTCGTTGTATGCTGTATATTTGTATTTGCATTATAATTAATGAGTAATGTCTGTATATATATGTTGCATATATGTGTTAATATTTCTTCTACATGAATAGTTGTATGATTAGAGTATTAACGTTTGTTAATATCATTATATAGATATATATTTATATGTGTGAATACCATATGTTATCTCTATCTTCCGATTAAGTTTTATATTTGATTATTTCCTCAACGTTACTCGGTGGCATGGCCTGGCCTATTTTTTAAGGCCAAGAATGTCACAGAAATGGTATTAGATTATTAAAGGAAAAATAAAAGGTTTCTTCAGTAGCATTACTCGACCGGGGTTGACGACCGAGGGACGTTACAGTTTTGACTACTGTTTCGACATAAAAGTGCAACAAAGTTGTCTCTCATATGAAAATTTTTATCTTCTTTGTGATTCAGGCAAGAAGTGAATAGAAGGAATCTCTAACTACTATGGCCTCGGTTCAATCCCCCTCTATACAACAGAAGCAGGTCAGAAAAATTGAATAAAAGAACAAATATTCCTTCTGCACAAAGTCACCTCATCCAGTCATATTGGTTAAAAATGTCTAACCCCTCCAATATCAGGTTCGTGAAAACCTTCCACAAGCCAAGCAACGCAACATCTCCAAAAACACAAGCATCTCACCAAGGTTTAGATTCAACAAAAACTCTCCCATACCCCAAGGGAAATCAACGCAATAGAGACCATTTATTCCTAAGGGGGGAGGATTTATCTAGATGGATATCGGTGGCCACCTAGCCTATTCTAACTTGCTAACATGAAGTTTTCATCACTTGTAGTTATTTCCTAGATTTTTGAGTCCTAAACTTTCAGGTCATTTTGAGGCCCTAAACAACGTTTTTGGGGCTCGCCAAAGTCACATTGTAGACTAAGTTAGAGTGTGATGGAATAATGTTTAGTCCTCAGATAGACCTTTCCAATGGGCT
Organism: Picea abies; assembly: GCA_900067695.1. Taxonomy (NCBI): domain Eukaryota; kingdom Viridiplantae; phylum Streptophyta; class Pinopsida; order Pinales; family Pinaceae; genus Picea; species Picea abies. The sequence goes on from CBVK0100413515.1 coordinate 5,480, forward strand.
ATTGTGCGCCTAAAATGGAGATAGTATGCAATGTAGATTTTAACCTTGTACAATATTTACTGCAAATAGATTTTCAGTAAAAGAATAGAAAATATACAAAGGAAAATACAAACATTACACAGATATTTTTCCCATGGAAACCCAAACTGAGAAAACCAACATATTCTATATTCATTCATAGTGATACATTATTTACAATACAATATACATATAGGAGCCAACGACATCCAAAACCCTAACCCATTGACTTGGATTAGTTAAAAACCCTAATTCCTTAACTGGAAATAGAAAACCATCGAAAAAAAACCATGTGCCGAAAAACCACCCAAAATGCGACATGTTTCCTGAGGAAAACCAAAATTTGTTGGGGGAAGTGCCCCCAAACCCCCGCACAAGGGGTGTTCGCCCCCACTACTTGTGTAAAGAATATAACACATACCCAACATTCTCCCACTTGTTGTTTTCTTTGCATATAGGGGGTTACAGGGTTACATAGTCAACAATCCAGGGCAGAAATGCCCATGGATCCTCTACACCAAGAGAACTTCTCAGTGATCACAGATTTTGTTAATGAATCTGCAACATTCTTCAAAGTCGCCACCTTCATCAACAACACTTTCTTTTCTTCAACCATGTCTCTCACAAAGCGATATTGAATATCAATATTCTTTGTCTTTGAATGATAAGCCGAGTTATTCACCAGAAAAATTGCACTCTGACTATCACAATCTATCCTTATAGCTTGTTGTATGAACCCAATACAAGAACACAATATTTGTAACCATAATTCTTCCTTACTTGCACGAGTGGATTCCATGTATTCAGTTTCTGTAGTTGAAAGTTCCACTACATCCTATCTTTTGCTCATCCAACTTATTGCTCCTCCAAAAAAGTTAAACACATACCCACTTGTAGATCTCCTATGATCCATATCTCCAGCCCAATATGCATCCACAAATCCATGTATATCCACCACTCTGTCCAATTCTGATCTTCCTTAAAAGCATAATCCATAGCTAGGAGTGCCACACAAATACCTAAAAACCCTTTTTATTGTTGTCCAATGCTCCTTCCCTGGTTTTGACATATACCTTCTCAAAACTCCCACTGAATGTGCACTGTACGGTCTAGTACAGACCATTTCATACATCAAAATTCCAACTGCACTCGTATATGGAACATGAGACATGTCCTCCTCCTCTTCAAGTGTCTTGGGACACTAATCTGTAGATAAATTTACACCAACAAGAATAGGAACCTTGACCGTTTTACATTCCTGCATATTAAACCTCTACAATATTGTCTTGACATATTTTCTCTGATTTAACTAGAGTTTCCTCTTTTTCCGATCACAAATTTAGAGGAAGACTGAGTTTTCACATCCTGGATAATCTCCTTGTTGTTTCCTATCAACAACATGTCATCCACATACAAGACCAAAGAAATCAAATGATCACCAATTAATTTAAGATACACACAGTGATCCTCTTTGCTTCTTGTGAATCCAAGTCCCAGCATATAAGTATCAATTTTTTTATACCACATCCTTGGTGATTGTTTTAAACCATACAGGGACCTTTTCAACTTGCATACCAACTCCTTCTTTCCCTTCACAACATAACCTTCTGGTTTCTTCATATAGATTTCATCTTCTAGATCCCCATGTAGGAATGTTTTCTTCACATCCATCTATTCTACCTCAAAATCAAATGCAACAACAACACATAACAAAAATATTATAGAGGTTAACTTGGCAACAGGAGAAAAAATCTCATAAAAATCAATTCCCTCAACCTAGGAATAACCCTTTTCTACTAACCGAGCTTTGTATTTCTCCACTTTTCCTTCTGCATTAAGATTCTTTTTAAATACCCATTTGCTTCCAATGGGATTTCTTCCATTCGATAACTCCACTAGATCCCAAGCCTCATTATTATCCAAATCTTTCATTTCTTCATCTATGGCCCTTTTCTAGATATTTCCATCCTCTGAATCCATTGCCTCCCTGACAGTTCTAGGATAATCCTCAATAATAGACAAAGAAAAATTTGAACGAAAATAAGATGGAGTATACCTTTTTGGTATCCTTATTTCTTGAACTAGTCTCCTCAATACTGGAATATGAGGATATTCTTCTTCTTATTCACGTTCTTCTGTAGAGTCTGACTCATCATGTTATAACCCTAAATTTCTATACACATGCATACCTGGCCTTTGGCCCTCTTAGTTGCATTTTTTTCCAAAGCACTGTTGAGTTTCTCTTTTAAAAAACTAAATTTTTGAAGATGTACATGCCCTTCTCCACTACTGGCTACGTACATACGCTTGCTGCACCACTATATCTCATGTACATATGCATGATGCACCACTACAACCCGTGTATATTTGTAAAAGTTTCAAAGAATAAAAGGTTGTAAGGAATTCGTTGAGATTACGAGCTATTGGGTAGTTTCCCAAGTAATCCACCACCTATAGCCCGTCACCCAACCAAATAACCATCATTTTCCCATATAAAAGGAGGTTTTGGGGTCTCATTTTACATATAAACATAATAATAATGAAACTCTGCCCATTTCACATCCCCTCCTTTCCCCAAGTAATTGTAGCCCTTTTGTGAGAATTTCCCCTGTATTTCCCAATTAGCCCTTCTTCCTCCATTAGAAACCCATTCACTTCTCAAGAAGAGATTTGAAGGTTGAGAGGAGAAGCTAGATAGAGGTGAACTTGGAGCTTGGTGAAGAGGAGCCCAAACCAGGTTCATGGAGCAGTAGCCGGATTTGGTTGTAAAAGGTATAATCATTGAGTTATCAATAAAGGAACTACTTTTACTGTCCCAAATCATGGTGTATTGAATGTTTTTATTGGTTTATGTTCTAACATCTAACCCTTACTTGTATATGAATTGCATGCTTGTAGATTTTTGTTTGTCTGTCTTTGAATGCAGGACAACTTTGGGAGGAGGTGTGTAGTCAGCAAAGCTTTCAAGCATGAGAGGATCATCATCGGACACAAAGTAGAGGTATAGTTACCCGATCCTTCTCATATTTTCTTTTCTTGTATAGGTCTTGGGTATGTTTGGGGTAGTTATAGAAGTAGTTGAATTTTAGACGGTTGTTGATCTGCCTACATTTTGAACCCTAGTGTAGTCATAGGGAGGTTTTCCTGCTAGAAGAATTGGCGACCATACTGGGGAAGCCTCTAGGGTTTTAGGGGATATTTTTTGGTGTTTCATTGGTTTTTGTACCTTTTGAGTTTTTGTTGAGTATACTGAGTCTTTTAAGGGATTCTGGTCACCTTCAGGTGCCATACCAGTTCTCCTTTCCATTTAAGTCTTTCTATTTTATTTCTTTTTTGAGGTATTACAGAGATGTATGTGCCCTACAGTGGGTCATACCATGTCTACATACGTGCCTTTTCTAGTAAACAACCCATGTACATACGCAGGCTGTTGAAACGAAAGTAGCATACCTATTTCAAGATTTGTTTTTTGAAAAAGAGGCAGCTAACCACTTTCCTGATTGAATTTTTACTTCTCAGGGTTTCTTGACAGAGTTCAGTATCTCTGTTTTTACAGTCACGACTTGGGTTAGATGTCAATTTTCTTGTCTTTTAAAGATTTCTTGTGTTTACTTCTAAAAATGTTTTAGGCGAGTCTTTGAGTTTTTGATCGACCTGTTTGGTGTCTTTAGTGACTCCCAGTGATCCGTAGTGGGCCAAAGGTTAGTTTCATTCTTGTCTTGTTTTTTCTTTCCCCCCTTTTATTTGCATTAAAGAAAAGAGAAAAAAGATTGATTTCAAGTTTTTCCCTTTTGAATCATTTAAAAAAAAAAAAGATTTCTTAGTTTGGTTAAGTAGTTGGAGTTAGTTATTTTACTTGATAGGAAAAAGAGTTCATTTTTAAAGTTCTTTACTAATTTCTTAGAACTTAAGTATCTTGTATTCGAGCGAAATTTCGTTTTAGGTCTTCTTTTTAAAGATCTTGAAAAAGTTAGTTATGAAAAGTTGGTTACAAAGAGCTAGTTGTAAATATTTATTGTTGACTAGAAGTAATTTTTCTTTCAGAGTTTTTTTTATTTCTCCTCTTTTTGTCTTTCATAAACATCACTAGTTTCACTGCCATATCCTGTGAGTTAAACAAGCCATTTAAAACAAATGCTAAATATAAAATTTATTAGACTTTTATGTTTATAGGGTCAATCAACTAGTTTAGGGTTAGAGCCTTGAATTAGGTTGGAGAGGAAACTCTTCGAGGCTTTTAAACAAACATCAGAGTCAGTGCTAGAGAGTGTTAAATTCCAGGGATGTGAAATTTATCCAGGATCCCCCTCTAACACAGGGTCTAAACATGAGGTCATGTGAGGAAAGGAAGCGAATATAACCCCTCCAAAGTTGGAATAAACGTAGTGGGGAACACATATTGAGGATCTGTTGTGGGATAATATCACTTGCATTTTCCTACGGAACTTTGTGGACCTCGAATCCATTCGAGATTCTTAGTTGTATTCCATACCACTATCTTTCTATACCCTCGATAGGTTTCAAACTTGTTATCCTTCTCATTGCGGTCCACCTGACTGTCGAATGTACCCACTTGGTGATTGTTCATGATTTGGAAACCTAGTTTCCTGTTTTATAGGGACTTACACAGGTGACTGCGGGGGTATACCATGGTACCTAGGGAAAACATCGAGTCACACTTCGTAGAGTATACCCAGAGGGTGCTTCCGTGTTCGAGTTGCACTTAAACCTTTAAGTTTCTCTAGTGTTGGCTGGCGTAACTGTTCTTCCAACTAGAAAGTGATTTGCTTGATTTATCCCATAGGAATTTTTCTAGTGAGTGCTTGGTTTTAAAAATATAGTAAAATCCTTACTATGTCATTGATATTTTCACACAGTGGAAGATCAAGAGCTTTATTGGTTGCATTAGAGACACCACTGCCACTATTATGAAGAAAACTTGACCATCATGGTTCTTTCGAAGCAACCGGGCTGTATAAAAATGTGCCTGACCCTGCTCCGAGAGGAGAATACTCGACTCTGGAGGAACCCACTATTTCTAAACTTAGAGTGGAATATATTGCACAAGATTATCCTCGATCACTAACTTTTTGGTGCCAATATTAGTACAATTTTTCCCTCCAAGGGTGACACCCTACGAGCGTCAGATAATATTACAAGCAACTACAGAAGAAAGTGATGCTACTTCATGTGGGAGTCCTCATACTCCCTCAACGGATACTACTACAGGGGGTATCTCACCTCCTAACCCACCTTCTCCAGTCCAGACCACAATGGTCTCATCCCCCTCTACCTCGGGCAGTGGTCTGATACCATCATCCACGGCGACCACTGCTCCGTTTACACAGAATGCGATGGGCCCTCCGTTTTCATACGGGATGCCTAGATTTGATATGAACTTCATCCTTACTTAATCCACCTTATAAACCATGGGTCTGGAGGAAGGCCAATCTAATTCTCCCTTGCAAGGGTCTATTGGGGGCACCTCAGCCTCCTATAATTATATCCCTTAGGGTGGGGGTCACATACCTCCTCTGTCCCCCTTGCTCGGTGGTGCTTTCCAACCACCCACCGGGTCGAGTACGAACTACATATTTTTTGGAGAAGGAAGTTTAGGACCTTCATCATACACTATGCCGGTGGGATCCATGTAGTTCTCTTTGTTTGGTGTGTTTGGTAATAACACCTTTTCTTTGACTGCCATCTCGGTTGGGGGAAACCCTAGTTTTTGACAATAGAATCCTGTGTAGGGTACTATTCCTAAATAGGGGGAAAGTGAAAGCATTTTATCCTCACAAGGAATTTGGAATACTTGGAGGGGATCAGTTCCCTCTCAAAGGATCTCAGTTGGGGGAAAACCCTTCCATGGTCAATGGAACCCCGGGCAGGGATCAATACCTATGCCCGTCAGGTCATCTAGGGATATTCCCCTAAACAATCCTTGGAACACGACACAAGGAACAATCCTAGCCCAACCAATGTCGTCCAAATATGGGAGTCATTTGATGACTTCCTAGAAAACGCAATTTTCTCACGCTGGTTAAGGCCACGGTTTCTACCAGAACCCTGGCCAACAACCTAACTTTTCCTAACAACCTAGTGCCATTCAAACTCCAAGCCCCCTTTTTCCTATACATAGTACCCAACCCAAACTACCATTTCTGGCGATGCTACACTTGCTAGAATTTTCAAGGTTTCTTAATGACCCAATTTTTCATGATCCACATTGGCCTACCATGCCGACTAAGTTTCCTTCAGATATTCAAAAATTCAAAGGCAAGCGTGGCGAAGATCTAGGTGATCACGTGACAACTTTCCACCTATGGTGCTCATCAAACTCATTGCGAGATGACTCCGTACATTTGTGTCTGTTTCAATGCACTCTTATCGGGGGTGCCACGAAATGGTACATAGAGCTCGACCACTCAAGATATTCTTATTTTGGCAACTTGGAAATGGTCTTCCTAAACCATTTCCAACTTCCTGTGAGATACGATGCCAACACCGAATTGCTGGAAAAATTTGAGAAGAATAAAGTCGATCATATCTTGGATCACATCCGAGAATGATGACATCAGAAGAGTTTGATTAAGGTACAAATCCCACGGGCTTTCCTGCTGGAGTGGTTCCTGAAGTCTTTGGTACCAGTTTTATCCAAGGACATTACAACTTAGAGAGTGTTTTCAGAGGAGGAGGTGATAATGAGAGTGCAACAACTCGAACTAATTTACTCTCAGTCTGGTTTACTCTATGCGATTTTTACAGATGCGCCACGGTCCATCCTCGACAAGACCAGAAAAAAGTCTGGACCACATTTCTATGGTATAGTTGGTTCATCACAAGGCAAGTCCATTGATCTGTTGTCAAAGAAATTGCAACAATTTTTGATACAGTAGACAATGACCAACTAGACCTCTGGTTTAGTTGTTTCCCCTACCCAAACATCGGATGTACATAGTGTGCAGTCGACGAACACGAAGGCCAACCAACAACTTTAAGGAAAGAAAAAACAAAGAAAAAGGAAGGGTAAAGGGGATAAGAAACCTAATAACAATGTTGGCGGGGGAAACATAGAGAAGAGAAAGTAGAAATATTTGTGTAACTTTTGCATGGAGGATGATCCGACTCACCTGTGCCCTCAATTTGTAGAGGCCTAGAAGTTATTGGTGCAACAACAACCTGCTGTGCTGATGAACCCATTTCCATTTAGGGACCCCTCACATCTACTGGTAATACCTCAACTGTGAATGTTTACATGATGAAAGGTGATGCTTATACAGAAACCATGGTGCATGATTACAGAATGCTAGAATCTGTCTAAAAGGGTAAAGAAGCCACAAAGCCACATGTTCCTCTCCAGATCAAGAAGATGATGGGTGAAACAATGACACGCATCTCGAAAGGGGCGTTCAAGAAAGCTTCTCATAATCTGAATGCGAGGGTTTCCCAGAACTAATTTGTGGTGGAGGATTTGGCACAAACCCCTTGTGCGATGTTCTCTTTGGATGTCCTTCAGAGTTTCCCTTCACAGAGAAAGGCTCTGTTATTCACCTTGGGATCTGCAGAGACCTATAATCCAGGAACGAACGTTCTCAATACGACTGAATTGAAACCTCATCTCCCTTACCACGTTGTGTTTCAGATAGTAGTGGCTTACACCACAAAATATTTTACTCAAAATATATTTCATATGATGGTTGATGAGGGTGCCTCGACCTGCGTGATTTCATTGGCATTTTGGAAGGCCATTATCCAACCCATTTTGTCTCCATTTCCTACTCTGCTTACTTCTTTCGACATTCGTTCTTTCATACCACATGGAATCATTCTTGCTTTCCCCATGCAATTAGGAGGGAAGACAATGTGCGTCGAAGTTGAAGTGGTCGATGCACCTCTCGACTACAACCTTCTGTTAGGAAGGAGTTGGACCTATGAAATGCATGCAATGGTTGCCACAATTTTTTGGGTCTTGTTGTTTCCACATGAGGGTCAAATCGTGACCATTGACCAATTGTCCTTCTCCCATCCTGACCCTTCATTGGAGGAATCCATGGTCCCGATGATTGATAACCCTCAGCCCGACATCGTCAATGTAGGAGTTGGTTTGTGTCCACCACTGATGGGTACTTTTGATTACCCACCTCCTTCTGGCGACATCAAGCTTATATCGGCTTCCCCCGACAAGCCTAAGGCTGAAATATTTCAAGTGTTGTTGTTTCGAAAGACTTACTTTCATGATCCACAGAATCTTCCTTCCCCATCAGCCTCGATGGAGGGGAGAAGGGATCCTGACATGACCATTCCCTTGTCCATGGCAGAAGTTGCATACAGAATTGTCCAGTAAGCTTCAACTGACCCCGATCTGACTCCCGCAGAGGATTTAGATCTAGTTCTTGAGCCTATCTGGGCTCAAGGTTCCCTTGCCACAATAGATTCTTTAGACCCGGTCTTTCTCTCAGATGAGGTGATTCTTGAGGCAGTGAGTGGTCTGGACAGACCCTGGGATGATCTCCATCACAGATCTTATTTCCTTCTAGAGTTAAGAATAATAGAGGCAGGTGAATTTGTGTTGACTATGACTGGAGATAGGGCTTGTCCTATTAATCCTCTAGCTATGCACATAGTTTACGCTGAGGTTAATATGGTGAGTATCACCAAAAAATCCCTATATATATATCTCCAGAACCCCTATCACCGTGGAGAATGTTTTCGTCAAAGCAGATTTCTCCCTCGAAGATATTTGAATCTATACAGAGTTGTTTAAAGAATTCTACGACATTTTTGCCTGGTCTTACGAGGAAATGCCAGGCATAGACCCAAGAATTGGCGAACATGAGATAACGACTTATCCCAATGCCAAGATGGTCTGATAGAAGATTCATCCGGTGAATCCTTGAAAAGTGACAATGATTAAGGATGAAGTAGAGAAACTACTTAAAGAACGATTTATCTACCCCATGCAGTTGACAGAATGGGTGTCAAACCCCATTCCGGTTAACAAAAAGAAGGGTACAATTCCCGTGTGCATGGAATTTCGTGACTTGAACAAGGCCTATCCAAAGGATAATTTCCCCACCCCATTCATCGATTAGATTGTCGATGAATGTGCAGGCTGTGACGTATTTTCATTCATGGATGGTTTTTTAGGATATAACCAAATTTAGATAAAACCCGAGGACCAACATAAAACAACTTTTATCTGTCCATGGGGCACATTTTCTTATCGTAAGATGAATTTTGGCCCGAAGAATGCTGGATCCACTTTTCATCGGGCCATGTATTTTTCTTTCCACAACCTTATACATATAGTCGATGCTTATCTCGATGATCTAGCATCATGATCTCGCAAGAGAGTTGATCATCCCACACACCTTCGACTAATATTTGAACGATGTTTCTACTATCGGATTCACTTGAATCCTAACAAATGCAGTTCCTGCGTGATGTCAGGTCGTATTTTAGGTTTCATAGTTTCGACAATATGGATCATGGTTGATCCTCTTAAGGTTGAGGTGATAGTTCAGTTGCCTCCCCCATTCACAATACTCCAGCTTCAAAGCTCACAGGGGAAAGCGGAATTTCTTTGGCATTTTTTCACAAATTACGTTGATATCACTAAAGGGTTCATGCGTTTATTGAAAAAGGGTGTCCCTTTATATTTGGACGAAGCCACTCAATGCTCTTTTGAAGCGTTGAAATGTGCCCTTACGTCTTCCCCTCTGCTCAGGCCTCCCAATTATAATAAAGATTTATTATTGTACTTGGTCGCCACAGAGTCAACCATTGGTATGGTATTGGTTCAAGAGGACGATCTGCTCGAGGAGCATGTGATTTATTACCTAAGATGGGACCTAGTTGGGCCAGAACTCAACTATTCCCATGTTGAGAAGCTTGCGTTGGCATCAATGCATGTTGTCCAACGATTCCATCATTATATTCTGCTTCATAAGAACACCGTCATTGCCATTGTGAATCTGTTTCAATATGTGTTGACATGATGAGTCATTGGTGGAAAGATCAGTAGATGGATTTTTGTCCTCCAGGAATTTGACTTGGATTTTTTTTCCATGAAATCCAAAAAGTCACTGGTCTTTGCGGAACTTATTTCGTAACTTTCGGTTGAATCTAGTGATGATACACCCAAAGAATCACCTATTAAAGGATATATTTTTTTATCACGTCTTAAGACCCTTGGTATGGAGATATACTAGTCTATATCCAAACTTTGAAGTTCCCTGCTTCTGCCTCTCGTGACAAGCGTCGGTGAATTCTCGATCAGGAACTAAATTATCTCATACTCGATGACACTTTGTATCATCGAGGTGTATATTACATTCTTCGTCAGTGCCTTATACATGAGGAAGCATAACTCGTTCTTAACGAATGCCACACTGGATCATGTGGCGGTCATATGTCTTGGTTGGAAACAACCTAAAAGATTCTACGAGCCTGTTAATTTTGGCCTACATTAATCAAGGATTGCATTGATTCGATCAAGAAGTTCCATCCATGTTAGATATTCTCTTAGAAGATGAGGGCAGATCCTGCTCCCATGTTTCCTGTCATCGTTGTTGTTCCCTTCACCAAGTGGGGGATTGATTTTACTACATGCGACCCGGTTTCAGCCAGGGGGCATTGTTATATCATCATAGTGGTATACTACTTCAAAATGTGGGTCGAGGCTATGCCAACCTTTAGCAATGATGGTGAAACAACGACTCTCTTAATTTTTAACCAGATAGTAGCAAGGTTTGGCATCTTGAAAGAGATTTTCACTGACCATGGCAGTCACTTCCAGAACAAAATTATGTCTGATTTAACATCAAATCTTGGGTTGAGGAAATAAAATTCATCACCCCACTACCCACAGTAAAATGGTTAGGCGGAAGCTGTGAATAAGTCCCTCAAGACTATTCTTCAACGAATGATCAATTTTGCCAAGTCAAATTGGCATTTGATGTTATACTCGGCATTATGAGCCTACTGAACATTTGTAAATACTTCCACCGATTTCTCACCTTTTCAAGTTGTTTACGGGTTGGAAGTAGTCTTTCCTATTGAGTGTCAGATCGCGTCGTTAAAGTTGGAAATAGAGTTACTTCCAGACACTTCACCACTTGAGGAACGCCTATTATATCTCGAGCATCTCGATGAGAAACATCATGATGTAGCCTTGGCCAATGAGGCTCACAAGAAACGAGTCAAGTGTCAATATGATCGGTCCATTCATCCTTGGATTTTCTTTGAAGGCGATCTTTTCCTAGTCTACGACCAAGACAAAGACCCCCTGGGGGCAGGCAAGTTCAAACCCATGTGGTTCATACCTTTCATCATGAAAGAGGTCTTAACAAAGGGCGCTTATCATCTGGTTAACTTTGAGGGAAATTCCTTAGTGTATCCTACCAATGGGCTCTACCTCAAGAAGTATTACTCGTAGGTTGGTTGCCTGAGTGACTTCTTCTACATATGTATATTTCTTATACATTTTTTTTTTCTTTTTGTTTTATGGACGTGTCATTATTTACACCATATTTTTCACTATGGCAGATGTCAAGTGAATCAGAGGTGTTCTTTGGGTTCACGGATGGTGCTAGATGACACACTCAGAGGCTTTCTTCCATAGCTTGGGTGATTTTTACGCCTCAAGGCCAGTTTCTATCTTCCAGAGGTATCTGTCTAGGTGACTCCACAAACAATGTTGTCGAGTACATCATAGTGATAGAATTGGTTCATGAAGCTTTTTCGCCTAGTATCTCTCACCTCCGAGTCTACTTATATGCTCAGTTTGTTGTGTCCCAGTTAAATGGAGTTTACCATGTTTATGATCCTACTTTACACTGCCTTTTCCTCAGGGTACGTCTCTTAGAACGTTACTTTGATTACATTACATATATTCATGTTCCTAGTAGATTAAATCAAATAACATAAACTCTAGCTAATGAAGTATTAGATTGGCATGTTGCACACACATACACATGTACATACATTTGTAAAAAATGTGATCCATAAGAGCACACACATACACATGTACATACATTTGTAAAAAATGTGATCCATAAGACAATAAATATGTAAATATATATATGCCAAAAAGTGTTAGAGTACATAGGTGGGCGCGAATGCCTCAAACATAATATCTGGTATACATCACGGTGCTTATGCCCTAAAAAATATACAAAATGTGCCCTCAGCATAGAATGAGTCTATCCTATATAAGCTCGAGGCCTATTGGCCCTACCATAATGAACAACAACATTAGCCAAATGCTAGAAAAGTTGGACCCAAGTCCGTGGCAGCCCAACTACATGAGGCTGCATGGATGGCGGGAGATCCTCAATATCAGCCATGGGAACTGCACGAGTGAGTGCGGTGAGTTTATGCTCCACCCATATCAAAACTCTCTCATCCTCTTCGGTTGGATGTCCCCCTATGGTTGTTGGTCCATCGAATGCTGCTAGTACTACCTCTGGTCAAGGACGTCGCCTAGTCCTCTCGAATTCTGTCGGGTGCACTAGTCCCACGTCTTTACATAACAGATACATAGTTGTCAATACTATGATACATACAAAAAATGATCTATATAAAAGAAATTGAAAATTAAATAAATTTAAAGAAAATGTACCTAGCTCTACTCACTCCTCTCCGAGAGGTACGAGCATGTCTGGATCTCTGGAGAAGTTGATTCCAGCGTAGGGGTAGTCCTCTATCGCTGGAATCTTCCATGCCCACTAGTCGAAGAACTTGTTGTCGAGGGCCTCTACCGTCCTTCTCCCCTCCTATCGTGGCAACAGTGCTACCCATCTACATACCACTGGGAAGGAAGCTACATGCCCCCATACTGTCTCAATGGGACTCAGACTAGGCACCCTCTCGAAGACAAATGAGCATAGAATGGTATTGAACCTGAAGTTCTTGTTGTTGCGCTCTCAACACTATGTTAGTTGCCTCTTCATGCAAGTTAGCATGGTCATACTCTAGTCGAAAATATGTGAATCTAGGAACTGCATTGCACAATACATGTGCGCTTGGGAGGCCTGGTGTAGGGTCGTGGATCTATTGGTCCACCCAATAATCAGTAGGATCACCTTTAGTGACAGGTTGGTGATCTTGTTGATGGGCACTTGAGAACCTACTTTCTAAGTTTCGACCTCGCAATGCATCCCGGTATAGTCTGCGATGTTGAAGGGAACATGGAGAAAAGTGCACATATTGACTGGTTCCCCTCTCCTTGAGAGTCTAGTCAAGAAGTATATGTCCTCAGTTGTTGGAGTCAATGTCTGCCCCTCAATCATAAATGCCTTTGCGTCTAGGTGCCATTAATCCACCAAGGCGTTCAATAACCATGGTTGTTCCCTCATAAATGAACATTGGAAGAACTTCCACAATCCCCATTGTTTCAATGTGGCAATGGAAGCAGGGTCCTCATTGACCAATACATCAATATCCTTGTTGAAATTACTAAGACAACTGAGAGGGGGGGGGGGGGTGAATCAGTTGTAATTGTGCTTAAACAATCTTAATTCTATTAATACATTCTTATTTTTTCTTCAAATGATCATCGACATTATATAGCATATGGACAATAAAAGTAATGAGCATCAGTCACACATAAGATATACACAGAGACAGATTTTCATGAGGAAACCCATAAAGGGAGAAAACCTAGAAAACCTCTTCTTCTTCAAAATGATAGGCAGTCTTTTAAGTTCTGTACATCATCTATAATTGAGAACCAACTCAATGTGAGGCTGCTACCTCTGTTTTACAAGGTTCAACTTGTTTGAGAGCACCGAATGTCTTGTTTCTCTAGCACCCACTAGAAGGAAGCTACAACTCCCTGGTTTCTCTAGCACCAACTAGAAGGAAGCACCAACTCCCTGGTTTCTCTAGCACCAACTAGAAGGAAGATGAAACTCCCTATGTTCAAGCACCCACTTGAATCTCTGAGGACAACAGTCCTCCCTAGCACCTCCCTACCACCCTGTTTTATAAATCTTTGCTACTGAAACTCATTACAGTGATATAATGTTCAACAATGGCTTACTAGACTCATCACTGTTCTGTTGCATTTCGTTGCTCTATTTTGTTGAAAAGTCAACAAGA
>CBVK0100413516.1:0-19598 GCA_900067695.1 Picea abies
CCCTTGGCACTTTGACACTCGTGTTGTTTTCAACCTTTAGGGATGGGAGTCCCAATAGTCTTACATCCCGTCGTGAATCGGCCACATACTCCTTCTCCTCATTTTGCTAGCCTACGCAACAAACTCCCAAGGCACTTCCTCATGGTTTTGTCTTGACTGCACTCCCGCAACATCATTTACCATCCATTTCATCCACCACCGGTTTGCCCATCTTCAGATTGCCCTCCATACATTTCCCTACTACAAAAACCCGCCTATGGGGCCCCAACCCCCCACTTATTTTTTACCCAACTTGCGCCATCCCAAGGCCAAGCCATCTCACACTGGGGCACCCGTTTGTGTATCTGCATTATTATCCCCACTGATTTCTTAATTCTTTTTGTAATTAAGCCATTGTTTCCAGCATTTTACATAGCTTTTTGTCGTCACCTTTGGCGACCTTCTTCCTTTTTGGCAAATGCAACCCATGTCGCCCTTGGTTGGGGCATTCCTTATCACCTACCCTTGTTGACATCGTCCATAAACTTCGAGTATCCCACATGCCACCTACCTCTGCTCTCTGAGTTTGTTCACTTTGTCCCGCCTCTGGCACAACTTATCCCACGTCTCGTTGTCCCCCTGAACGATTGCAGCCACTTATACTTCGCATATATTCCCAACCAAGGGTAGTCTTGAGTCTCCACTCATCTTGACTTCGTTCATGTACCTCCTCAGTTCCTGACCTCACCTAGTGGATTTCACAAAGCCCTTTACTTCTTGGAGTCACATCTCCCTTTTTGTCGACATCAGCACAGTTTCCAGAAGGGCGACAGTATCTTGACTCTCATAACCTTTACAATGAGGAGTCCTGGACGGCACAAGGAGAACCATCATTGCTCTTTGTTGTCATTGACCCCCATAACATTCAATTTCAACACTTTCTCATGTTACGGTGGGTCTTACTTTGCAACTATTGCAATTGTTTTTATATTTTCCGAAGACCTCTGAATTTTGTTGGGCTATCAATGCCCATGGAATCCCTGATACTTCTTATAGGTATCATTGCCTACTATTCAGAGTATTGTTCCTCATCAGAATTGTCCTCTGCCTTTATCAAAACCGCCCCCGAGGACGCTGCAGTTGTCTACATCAACACACAGTTTCAGTTACCGTACAACACCCTTTTTGAGTTACATGACACGAGCATGGGGCATGCCCGCCTCATTTGTACACAATTTATTTTCCACACCTTGCGAAAGGTTGGGTCCTACAGGTTCCCTTCTCCCTCCAACAGGCCACTCTTGATACTCTCACTATCGCTCTTTCTTACAATGGTACTCTTAGTATAAGAAACATTGATGAATTTCGGCTATCCATATGCTCCTAACCTCATCCATCAGGGAGCATCTGTTATCTCTGAAATTTCGTCTGCAAATGGTTACAGGAATCCAGCATCTTCAAACAGCTATGAGTTCACCCATGAACCAAAATTACCAAAAAAACATTTCGAAAAGGTCCAAAACTATACAACCAGTTATAAAATCAAGATGTGCTATGACTACAAAGGGCGCGCGCGCACATGCACTATCAAGAAACATAGGAAAAGCGCACGATGCACGACTGTGGACGCTAAAAGCCGCGCACACCTAAGAACGATGCATTTATGATGTTGGTCGGCCTCCCACCCACTTCTGGTTCAGCTTCCAAGTCGATTTGACATTCAAATCTCGGCTGGATCCGGCTGGGTGGCTGGTCAAAGACCTAAAGGTGCCCTAAACAACCCCTTTTCACACTAAAAGCTAGTTGCACAATACCTCAAAGTGGTGCTATAAAACAAGGCCATGGGTGCACTACATTTTCAAGGAATTCATTTGCAAGTTTATGCTGCTACTATTCTCTTGGGGAAACCTCTTTTCTCATCAAGAGCATACTAGCACCATTTTATTTGGGCAATCCACATCACCTTTTGAGTGGGTTAGCTTGGGATTCTTTCACCATTTCTTCCAAGTTTCCAAGTTGTAAGAAGAGCTCAATCTTGGGGGTCCAAGAGCCCTCCCTTGGAAGAAGAAGGGACCCAAAGTCCCCTTTCTCTTTGGTGTTTTCTACAATCCTTTCCATTGGTGACATGAGTCTTGTTTGTTTCTTGTTCTTATGTCCTTATGCACAAAAGTTTAGTTGTTTTTTCCTTTCCTAGTTTAATTCTTAGCTTAGTCTTTTATGTTTATTCTTCTAACCCTTTCATTTACTGATGTCTTGCTTAGCTAACCCAACTAAGCTTGTAAGCATCTCTGTTTTGCTCATTTAGGTGACAAAAGAGGCGCAACACCAAGATTTCTGCCATCTTTTTCTGAATTTTGGATATTATCCCATATCCAACCTAACTTGTATTTGGAAGGTTTAAGCTCAATATAGATTGATTCTATTTGACTCACTGAGAAAGGGGGAGACCCTTGCCCATTGTGAGGGAAGGAAATATGCCTTTTCATGATAGGACTACGCTCATTTTGATGAATGTGTCGAATCCAAAGTTACTAGAACTCCGATATGAATTCGTGTAGCCTTTCGGGTAGTGTTAGAAACCCTAAGCTAGACTTCTAGAAGGGTTGTTTATTTGTTGTTATTTCTTAGGGACTTTTTAGTGTATGGAACAATTGAATAATGAACTGGAGAGAGTCGGGGCCTTTCTTTTACAGGTAGGACCTATTACACCTCGAAAATGGATGAAAGTGGCCTGAAACCTTGCCTTAGTCCTCTTTTAGCCTTGAAGAAGGCTTGATGAGACCCATTAATTATCATAACAAAGAATGTCGAGCAGAAACACCCTAAAACCCATTCCACCCATTTTTTTGCAAACCAATTTTCAGAAGGTACATTTTTAAGGAAACTCAATTGCACTTTATTACAAGCTTTCTCATCTTGCCTTAGTGTATTTGCTATTGGCTTTTTGGACCAAAATCAGGCTGTCTATGATCTGTCTACCTACCAGAAACCCTGCCCGTTTCTTGGATATAAGGAACACTATCTTCAACTTGGAAGCTTTGGATATAATCTTGTAGGCAGGGAGGGGTCCAAGTAAAAAATGTGTTTCCAAATATGTGTTAAACGTGTTTCCTACACTTTTGAAAAATTCAAGTAAAAAATGATGGTGTCTGAATTGCAAGAAGCTTATCTTAATGAAGTGGTAGTTTTAACAACGAAGTGGTAGTTTTAACAACAAGGGAGATGTAGTTGTAGATAAAGTCGATTTCAATTCAACAATTTCAACAAATTGTGAAATGTTTCATATTAAGTAGAGTGACATGCATTGAGAATAGATAACTGTCTATAAGATGTTTAAAGACTTCTTAAGCATATTTAATGATAAGAGTGATTTGACTTGTCAAACAATAACTGCTCAGACCTATATTTATTTTTGCACTATGGTCTATATTCTTTTATTGTATTGAGGGAAATATGCAATATTGATGTAATATTAATAATATCAAGGAGGGAGTATTTCAATTAGGAAGTGTCCATTAGACTATAGATAGCTATGTACAGATTGGAAGTTGAATATCTTTTAATCTTCTAGTATCTTTAATGGATGGAAGGATTTCTTTGGCATATAACTTATTTCAATGTCATATGCAATGCTAAATTGTTATGGAATGGATTTCACTTTTGTTAGAGGATGTCGATTTTGGTTAATTATGAAAAGAGAGCAAGAACAAGTTTACAAACTGATTGGAATCATGGTAAATGGAGGTATTAATTGGGTACATGAAATGAGCTTAACTATGATGAAAAACAATGCTACTAAATGCTACTATATTGTATAGGTTCCTTCTTGATCCTATAATTTTCAAATCCACCTAATGCTAAAAGTGGTACAAGATTTTATTTTTTTAGCTTAACTATGATGAAAAACAATGCTACTAAATTGTATAGGTAGATTCCTTCCCAATCCTATAATTTTCAAATCCACCTAATGCTAAAACTGGGAACAAGAATATCTTTTTTATTTCTTCAACAGATACAAGGGTTTGGATTAATAAAGGCATACACTATACTTGAAGAGTCATAGTACACAGTCCAGCAGGGTCTCTATTTTTAAACTGCCAAACAATCGTCTTTTTATTTGCAGATTTTCTTTCTTTGTTATAAGCACAAGAGTACAATTTTACAAATAAGTTACAACAATCATAAAGGGATAAAATTCATCCTTCCCCTAAAAAATTTGCTTTATAAAACCCCACAACCCTATTTATTTTCCTTATTCTATGAGATCCTTTTGGATTTACTTTTTTCGAAAAATGTGTTGAGGTTGACAGAGAGACCAGCATTTTCCAATGTTGTCTGCACTGCAAGAGAGTTTGTACACTACATTGCAACTAATTTTCCCAATGTCTTCCAGATTACTATTTTATCCAATGTTAATTACGGATCCTTAACCTTCTATTTATGTTTGTAACTCTTTTTGTCTTTATGGATAGCAAGAGATTCTACCACCTCATATTCCCTTGTAGTGTTAGAAAGGTAATTCAACAATGTACACTGACTTTTGCATTTCAATTACGCTTCGACCTCTTTTTGTAACCAAAACCTTGAAACTGTTTGTCTTCTTCTATAAGATTTCCTTGTCTTTTCCTAGTGAGGGGTATTCTTTCTTTTACCCTTGAAGGGTAGACTAGGGAAATTTGATATACATTCAAGTTCCACCACTATTTGGTAAGCGTAGTCTAAATGTTCTACCTTTTGGATTTTTTTCGGCGATTTTTTCTATCTGATTTTGTCCAAAATTCAGTAAGGAATGGTTGGATTTGCAGATTTGAGTGGCTAAGTTCGTATAATCAGAGTGCCCCAAGGATTCTTCAGCACGCTAAATCCATCTAGAGTGGATAAGTTTTTATAATCAGAGTGCTCCAGGGATTCTTCATCACACTGAATCCATCTATAATTCATAAATTCAATTTAAACAACAAAAAATAACAATTTTGTCCAGATTTACATTGCCCAATCACCCAATTTTGAACCAAAAAAACAAAAGATATAGCGTTTAGCCAACCCCTCTTAAGCTTAGTCTAAGCCTAGTCTAAAGACTGTCTATGATCTGTCTGCCTGCCAGAAACCATGCTCGTTCCTTGGATATAAGGAACACCATCTTCACTTGGAAACTTTGGATATAATCTTGTAGGCAGGGAGGGATCCTCAACCTTCTGATTACCCAAATTTCTTGACTCAAGCGAGAGGATCCTCTCGCTTGAGTCAAGAAATTTGGGTCCAATTGACATGTATTTGGCTCAAGCGAGGGCATCTCCTTTAGTAGACTAAAATTATTACCAAAATTTAACAACTTTTTGTGACATTTCATTTATAGCAATATAAACATAGTCAAATATTTTATATAAAAAAACATTGATAAAAAAATTTATAGCAATATAAACATAGTCAAATATTTTATATAAAAAAACATTGATAAAATTTAATAACTTTTTGTGACATTTCATTCATTAAGATAACCTTTCCTCCTCATTGAAGAAGCCTTGAACAACTGTGTACAACTTTCTCCCTCCAAGATTTCTCTCAAGGATAGAGAGGCCTATGAGTTGAACCACTCGTTGGAGGTGATTAAGATGGATCTCAACAGTACAACTAATGGAAAATCCCGGGGGGATACATGGGCTTCACTGTGAACTATACAAAGCAAGTTGAGATTTCACTAGACCAATATTTTTTAAAGTTTACAAAGAATCCTTGAAAATCAATATGCTTGGAAGCATGATTGACCAAGTAAATATCATGGATATTCCCAAAAGTGATGATCCTAAGCTAATCTATAATCGGAGACCAACCACCCTGTTGATAGTGGTTTACAAAATGTTAGCCAAAGCTCTTGCCAGAAGATTACAATTTATCTTCAAAAGGGTTGTCCAACCTGAGACAATGGGCTTAATTATAGGACATTCTAGATAATATTACGGCTATTTGGGAAGGCATGGATGATGGGATAAGCTAAAGCTTGAGGACATAATTTTATTCAAGAAAATTAATTTTGAGAAATCTTGTACCAGAGTGGGATGGCACTTCGTTATGGCCTAATGATTTTGTCCCACAGTTTATGAGAACAGAATCAACCTCATTATCTGATGCTTCAAAAAGAATTACTATCAACAAAACCACCTATAATCCCTCAAGGCCTTTAAGTCTACAATCCTACCTCCACATGAGAGAGGACTATAGGGAGATACATTTTGTATACAGTGGCTAGCTAAATGGTTAAATATATCAATTGGAATTTGGTCATTAAGTGTTGATGTTTGAACAACATCCCAAGACATTCTCTAAAGATAATAATTAATAAGTAAATGATAATAATAAATAGTTATTTGATTATTCGAGGAACTCATCCTTTCATAGATGGTCACCTTATGTTCCCTATATATGGAACACTCATCATTTTAATAATATATCGATCATATCTTATATGAAGAAAAACAACATGGTATCAAAACAGAACTGGGATTTACTCCCTCACGGGAGGGCCAGCTACAGGCGAATGATGATTAGATGATTTAATCATCAACGACAACGATGGCTGCTTCGTTAATAACCTATGGTTGCCAACAAAATTGCAAGCATTGTTAGAGCACAGCTCATAATACTAGCTTATATGCATGGCACGGGCAATGGCAGAGCCTCCCTTTTCAGTGCAAAAGGCCCGAGTGCTCATTCATTATTTTGATTCTGTGAAAAGAAGTTTTAAGCATTTAGCAGCGTGTATTCTGAATGGTATAAGCACGTTTTTAGCAGTGCGTGTTCTGAATGGTATAAGAATGTTTTTCAAGCTAAACCCTGTGTGGGCATCGATGGTAATCTATGTGTTTTGCACAGGCATAGGATTTATGAGTTGGATTGTGTTATGATCCTCCCAAAGAACTGCCCGCCTGGATTTCGATTCGGTCTCACATGGGTCGGCCCAAGACACGCTGTTGTCGAGGCTCGGGCTCATCTTTCTCGTCCAATACATCATCTATTGTAGGACCTTCACGTCGCCATGTACCTGTCGGCATTTTATTGCAGCCTGGTTTTTCCTGTTCGTGATAAAGAGCGTAGCAGGGAGAGACACAGGTGCGAGCAAAAGGCCAAGCAAAATTAATTCATGCAACTTTCCAGATGAGGACGAGAGTGGCACAAAATCAAAGAGAATCATATACACACCCGTGAATATGGCGATTCCGTAGGACATTGCCACCAAGAATGGCCTTTGCATTTGTGCCATTTCCTTTTGGTCTGCCCCGTTGGAGGGGCACCGAGAGGAAGCAGACCATGGCAGGAACCCCGACGTTCAAGAGCAGGAAAAGGGATTTGTTGCGGGAGTTATTGCGGTCTGGATAGAGGTGTAAACCACCGCGCTCAACCCTACGTAATTAGTGGAGAGCCCCAACATGATGCTCGACTCATACTTATAGAGTCGAAGCAAATTCCCACCTTTCAAAAGCAAGAGGAGTTCATGTGAGGGAAAACACAGAATGTGTGTAAATTGATCAGATTAGAGAGTATGGATGTGAAACAAACCATATCCAATGTGAACACGTATTCAGAATGTAAACACATCTTATCTAATCGAGACAATTCAAATTGCGTAAGTGGAATGTAGATCTCACTTGAAAGACTCAAAGTCAATTGCCCACCATACAAGACCAATATGGGGTCCTTTGAACGTATGCACAATGTGATATAAGCCTATCAATTAAGATTGTGAGTGGAGTATGAGAAACTATATACACTTGAGGTGCAATTGCAATTAATGTCGTGCATCATTCTTAGTATAAATGAATTTCAATTTTCACCCACTTGCCAGTATGCCAAGGGAGATATCTTCCAAACCATTGAGAGCCACTGGACACCATAGCCCACAAACCCCAAGCAGTTGGCGATCAAGAGCACAATACACATAGGCAAATCAAGAGAAGTGAGGCCTGATAACCAGCCCATCGCCTTGCCTAGATCAAAGGCCACTGTAAGATTGTTGAGCTAGACCTGGTCGATGTCTAATACTTCCTTCAGAACCGAGGAGTAAATAGAGAAATCGAAGTTGGTTCCATTGAATACTTGCATTCATATGGAAGCATCATGAGACATTCTCCCTT
The DNA here is from genome assembly GCA_900067695.1 of Picea abies. NCBI lineage: Eukaryota > Viridiplantae > Streptophyta > Pinopsida > Pinales > Pinaceae > Picea > Picea abies. The sequence continues at coordinate 8,109 of CBVK0100413516.1, forward strand.
GAGGGTCCTGTGTGGACTTGTAGGGAGGAATGTAGACTTCGTCTTGACATGCCTCAGATGGTCAGATGAAGGAACCAAGACTTTGGTTTTACAAGGAAACCTCGATATGTCTTGTGAGACATTGGTTCCATGAGGGAACCTTGATATATCTTAGACAATGGTTTCATGAGGAAACCTCTATATGTCAAATATGGTCCAAGATGACATTCCTTGTCAGAGGGAGACAATTTAGTCTATTGATCCAATTGATCCTAGTGATACTGTAGCTCCAGTTAATGTTTCCAGAGATATTGCAGTAGGTCGGAAGATACTTGCATGGGCTTGTCAGACTCTGCAGGAGGCAGAAGGACATGTAGCTCCTCCTTGTACCTTCTGTTAGCGCCAATTCTCGCGAGTCATGAGCGCCAAGCGCAGCACATAGAAAAGGTCAATTTTGGGTCTAAAATTAAGCGAGCGGGCATTTTGTTGTCAACGACGAGAATCCACAATTGGAGCAGATCGACGGTCATCGGGTAAAGCTTGAGTCACGGAATTGCATGAGGTATAGCGCATGGGCTCATTTCTTATCACCAAAGTCACGAAATGATTATCCCTTTCACGATTTCGGATACCGGAACTTCAAAGGACAAAGGATTGCCCTCTTCCACTGCATTTCGAAACCCCGAAACGTGAAATGCAAAAAGCGCCTAGGAGCTCAAGGCGGTCAGATATTGCCTTATTGACCAAGTCTTGCACTGGAGAGATCCTCTAGGGGTGTTTCTGAGGTGTCTAAATCCACAGGAAGCCCAGAAAGTTATGTTTGATTTCCACAGAGGCCTTTGTGGAGGGCATCATTCCTGGAAGACCACAGCCCACAAAATTCTCAGGGTTGGGTACTACTGGCCCACCTTATTCACTGATGTCTGTAGAGAAGTCAGAGCTTACATCAAATGCCAAAGGTTCTCAGGAAAGCAACAGCTCAAATCTCTGCCACTAAAGCCTGTAGTAGCTTCAGCACCCTTTCAATAGTGGGGGATGGACTTCATTGGGTAAATTCATCCTCCTTCAAGTGGCCAGCATAGATGGATCCTGACTGCAACAGACTATTTCACCAAGTGGATAGAAGCTGCCCCCACCAGGAGTGCTTCGCACAAGGTAATTATTAGCTTCTTGGAGGATATCATAGCTAGATTTGGTTGTCCCATCAGAATTGTCACTGATAATGCTGCTTCTTTCAAGTCTGAGCCTTTGGTTAAGTTCTATGAGCAGTTTGAGATTTCACTAATTCACTCCACTCCCTATTATCCTCAAGGAAATGGACTGGCAGAATCTTCCAATAAAAGTCTAATCAAACTCATTAAAAGGTTACTGGAAGACAATAAGAGGGCCTGGGATTCAAATCTCAAGTTCCCTCTATGGGCCGATCAAGTGACAACAAAGAAGTCCCTGGGCACCTCACCTTTTCAACTTGTTTATGGGACAGAGGTTGTTTTTCCCACTCAGCTCACTTTGCCTGTAGCGAAATTCTTTCAAGATCATGAAGGAGAGCCAAACCATATGGTCAGAAGAATTCATCAAGTGGTGGAACTGCAATAGGTCAGGGAGCAGGTAATGGACTTAGCTCACAGTCATCAGCAGAAGATCAAGCAAGCTTTTAACAGGAAGGTTAGGAAGGAGGAATTCGAGCTGGGAGATTTGGTGCTTAAGTGGGATGCACCCAGGCAGGATAGGGGAAAACACAGCAAGTTTGATACCCTCTGGATCAGGCCCTTCAAAATCTCTGAAGTATTCTTAAATAACACGTACATGCTACAGGATTTGGAGGGTGAAGAAGTCTTTGGCGGCCCAGTAAATGGGCATTTCTTGAAGAAATGTTTTGTTTAAGCCTTAGACGGCTCCTTTGTTTTGTAAATAGTGTCTTTATTGTTTTTCTGTTTATTTTCGGCTTAATAAATGACTCCATAACCCAATAGAAGGCAACTGGAACTGCAAAGGGAGTTCTTAGAGCATCGCAGGGACGACTCTATCCCCCATGGAGCCTAATGTTAGCGCCAATTCTCGCAAGTCATGAGCGTCGAGCGCAACACACAAAAAAGGTCCATTTCGGGTCTAAAATTAAGCGAGTGGGCATTTTGTTGTCAACGGCGAGAATCCACAATTGGAGCAGATTGACGGTCATCGGGTAAAGCTTGAGTCACGGAATTGCACGAGGTATAGCGCATGGGCTCATTTCTTATCACCAAAGTCATGAAATGATTAGACCTTTTGCATTTTTGGCTCCCAGAACTTCAAAGGACGAAGGATTTCCCTCTTCCACTGCATTTCGAAACCCTGAAACGTGAAATGCGAAAAGCGCCCAGGAGCCATTTCGGCTACCGGGATGTTGAGAGACAAGGGGTCACTCCTCCACTGCATCAGGAATCCCTAAAACCTAAAACACAAAATGTAAAAGCTGCCCAGGAGCCTTTCAACATTTCAGCCACCGGGATGTCAAGAGACAAGGGGTCACTCCTCCACTGCATCGGGAATCCCCGAAACCCGAAACACGAAATGTAAAATTTGCCCAGGAGCCTTTCGGTATTTCGGCTACCGGGATGTCGAGAGATAAAGGGGCATTCCTCCACTGCATCGGGAATCCCTGAAACGCAAAATGTAAAAGTCGCCCAGGAGCCTTTCGGCATTTCGGCTACCGAGATGTCGAGAGACAAGGGGTCTCTCCTCCACTGCATCGGGAATCCCCGAAACCTGAAACATGAAATGTAAAAGCCGCCCAGGAGCCTTTCGGTATTTTGGCTACCGGGATGTCGAGAGACAAGGGGTCACTCCTCCACTGCATCGGGAATCCTTGAAACCTGAAACACGAAATGTAAAAGCCGCCTAGGAGCCTTTCGATATTTCGGCTACCGGGATGTCGAGAGACAAAGGGGCATTCCTCCACTGCATCGGGAATCCCCGAAACCCGAAACGCGAAATGTAAAAGCCGCCCAGGAGCCTTTCGGCATTTCGGCTACTGGGATGTCGAGAGACAAGGGGTCACTCCTCCACTGCATCAGGAATCCCCGAAACCCGAAACATGAAATGTAAAAGCTGCCCAGGAGCCTTTCGGTATTTCGGCTACCGGGATGTCAAGAGACATGGGATCTCTCTCTTTATGTTTTTAGTCTCGGCTACCCTCCATGGAAAAAGCAGTTAATGAATATTGAGTAGGTGGTTGAGACCTCAGCTCAAGCCATGAATGCAGGGCATGGAGTTTCTGGCAGGCAGTCTTCCCAAGATCGTCCTGTGTGCAGGTTTTCCTAAAAGAACCATGCCGATCTGATGTCCTCGACTGACCAGAAGAACCTGCGCACACTAAGTTAGACTTTAATGTCTCATCTACCCTCCTGCTGCCAAGGGGGCGAATTGCTTTGAGTATATATATTCAGTTTTTGTATTTTTGTAAGGATGGATGGTAGAGCAGGGCTCCCAACTGTAATGTTTTAATGAAGCACTAGTTTCCTTGGCTATGTATCTGTACATGAGATTTCCTTGTTTAATGCAAGGAAGCTCTCTTTTCCATCTTGTTTTGATCTCATACTGAAAGAGTTCATGACTGAATGATTCACATGAATCATCGTGATTGTGTTATGATAAAGGATTTATTATAGTGTTGTTATGTTCTTTTAGTGTTTTGCTTTTGAATATAAGAGGTTCTTGTGTTCAAAGTTTTCTTCTATAGGTTGTTGGAAGCCCGATGCCTACAACAGCCCTTCAATTTTCCTTACAGAAGTCTTCCTCCTACTCGCCCTCATTACAACTTACTGCCTTAAATTGAATCAAGGCCTCATCTGCTTGTGCATGCCCGGCCTAGTTTCTGAGTTAGAACGATATTGTTCCTAGTTCAGTTTCATCCACCACCCTTTATCAACAAATCGTGACATTTAAAATTGATGGGCCTCAAGCTTACTCCTACCGCAATCCAAGAGTGACTTCTGACACCAACACCTTCTGAGAGACAAAGAGACATCAAAGATATTCGTGCTATGTCACAACCATGAGCCACATCATTGATTCTGAGCCTTCTTGTTATGAGGAGGCATCTAGTCAGCCAATATGGAGAGATACCATGATGGAGGAGTATCAGTCCATCATGAAGAATGGTGTGTGGGATATTGTTCTGAGACTTGAAGGGAAGTTTGTAGTGAATTCCAAGTGGATCTATAAGATCAAACATACAGCTGACGGAACCATCGAGAAGCACAAAGCAAGATTTGTTGCTAGAGGATTCTCTCAGGTGGAGGGAATAGATAATGAGGAGACATTTGCTCATGTTGTTCGATACACTTCTATCCAGATGATTATTGCCCTCGCGGCATCCATGGGTTGGAAACTACGTTATATGGATGTGAAGACAATATTTCTCAATGGAGAGATTGAGGAAGAAACATACATCGAGCAGCCAGATGGTTTCGTCATACATGAGAAGGAGTCTCATGTGTGTAGGTTGAAGAAGGCCCTGTACGAACTCAAGCAGGCACCTCAAGCTTGGTATGCGAGGATTGATGGACACCTAATGAGGTTGGGCTTCAGAAAAAGTGTTGTTGATCCCAACATGTACTACAAGACTGTTAACGATGAGGCCCTGATTCTGGTCCTCTACGTTGATGATTTATTCCTCACTAGTACAGAAAGCCTTATTATTGAATGCGGGTATGCGTTGGCCTGTGAGTTCGAGATGAAGAACCTTGGTATGATGCACTACTTCTTGGGACTGGAAGTGTGGCAAAGAACTGATGAGATCTTCCTAAGTCAAGGGAAGTACACAATTGAGATATTGAAAAAGTTTGGGATGCTAAACTGTAAACTCATGGCTACACCAATGGTGACGAATCTGAAGAAACTATGTGTGTCTTCTTCTAATTCAGATGATTTTGATCTGACCTTGTACAGACAACTGATTGGATCATTGATGTATCTGGTTAATACCAGACCAGATATTTGCTATGTAGTGAGTGCACTTAGCCAATTTATGAGCCAACCGAGATAGACACACTAGATTGTTGCGAAGCATGTGTTGAGATACTTGTGAGGCACAATTCGACATGGTCTGAGATATACTTCAAGTATTGATACATGGTAGGAATATATTGACTTTGATTGGGCAGAGAGCACAGTGGAAAGAAAGAGCACCTTCAAGTGTTGCTTCACTTTGAGATTTTCCATTGTTTCCCGGTGTCGCAGGAAACGAACTTCTGTGGCTTTGAGTAGAACAGAAGCAGAGTACATTGCATTAAGTATGACAGCCCGTGAAGCAGTGTGGCTTCACAAAATCCTTGCATATTTATTCAAACATGTGTTGGATTCCACCATTAATCATTATGGTAACCAAAGTTATGTGAAGATCTCTTATAATTCAGTTTTTCATGACAAATCGAACCACATTGAGATCAAGTACCATTACATCTGAGACATGGTGCAGAGGAAGTAAGTATTGGCACAGTACCTTCCTATAGATGAGTAGGTTGTTGATGTTCTTACCAAACCAAGACGAAGTTCAAGTACTTTCGTGATAGACTTGGCGTGGCAAAGAATGCCTCCCTCGCTGAGAGGGAGTGTTGATGTTTGCAGCTTCCTGAGACATTCTCCAGATCGTACTACTCTGTGACTGAGTTGAGTTGATCTGTGATGACACTTATCCGAGAAGGGATAAGTGGGGCACTTATCCGAGAAGGAATGAGTGAGGTTGGGCTTATAACCCAACGTCCCATGTGGAGAGCACATGAGGACATGTCAAGGGAGTTGACCCTTGACGTCATACACTATGGGAGTTGACCCTAGTGTTTCTAGAGGGTGTAGCCTCTAGAAGTCCACATGGAGTACCATATGTGACAAACTTTTTCTAGATCGTACTCCTTTGTTAATTGAGTTGAGTTGATCTGTGAGGACACTTATTCGAGAAGGGATAAGTGGAACACTTATTCAAGAAGGAATAAGTGCATTTGGGCTTATAGCCCATCGTCCCGTGTGGAGAGAACATGAGGACATGTCAAGGGATTTGACCCTTGACATCTCACACTATGGGGAGTTGACCTTAAGTGTTCCTAGAGGGAGTAGCCTCTAGAAGTCCACATGGGAGTGCCATGTGTGACAAACCTTTTTCTACTATGGTGGTTGTGTGCCACTGGCAGAGACTGCGAGTCTCTGGACAGTAGTTGTGTACTAGTATGGAAAGATACCTCCCTAGCTAAGAGGGAGTGTTGATGTTTCAGCATCGGGCGGAACTTCTCCTAGATTGGGCTACAGACCAAGGGAGATAGAATACATTTATCATAAAGGTGCACTTGTGGTAAATGGGCCCAGACGTAGTCCTTCCTTGATCATGACAAGGAATAATATGGACTCGAGGTGCTTGAAGTGCTTTCCACGTGTCAGTTACCATCAAGCCGACATTCACTCATAGGTGTGTGCCTGTGGTGAAAGATCATGGTGTGTTCTTTGTCCTACTCATGGTGACTTGACAAGGACTGATAAAGACACAAGATGCTATATGATATTACATGCGGACCCTAAATGAGCCGAATCTTAGAGAGAGTTAATTGGCTAAGAGGGAGAGTTGTAGAAGGAGTTTCTCCTCGGTTCAGGTGGGAGAGAGATGTCTCCTAAGACTGACAAACAAGTGTCATGAGTCTAGGGTGAAGTTTGTATACTTCAAAGACAGGAGTGGCATGTTGCAGAATGTCTCCCTCGTTGAGAGGGAGTGTTGATGTTTGGACAACATCGAGAAGACATTCTCTAAAGATAATAATTAATAAGTAAATGATAATAATAAATAGTTATTTGATTATTCAAGGGACGCATCCTTTCATGGATGGTCACCTTATGTTCCCTATATATGGAACACTCATCAACTATATCAACAAAATTGCAAGAAAGACAAGATATCTACTATTCAACAAAATTGCATCTAGAGATCCATATTGCATCTTGTTCCATGATGCCAATCCTCTCAGTGGTCATTATGAACCATTGCTTTATAAAAAATTACCCATGCACAATCTTGGACGATCTAATATTTACTTGTCCCTCACCTCTGAAGACCTTCAATCACTTTGAAAATGAATTATGCATAGCATGCACTCCCATGTATTAAACATAGCAATAACTAGTACATCGAATTGTGGAGATAGTCTGTTCAATGCAATTTGCTATTTGGTTGCAACGGACTTTGATGTCCACTCGTTGTGCCTTTACATTGTGCAATCCTTTTGCAATGCGATTATAGGTGGGAGTCAACATGCACTTGACTGCTTGCATCAACACCTTCCAATTGATCTCATACAAAGTATGCCAACACTTGAAAGTTGGTAACAATATCTTATACATATGGTGATGCCATATGAGAAAGGAAATATAGAAGGCGGGGCATTTTGTTTACAGTGGACATCTATCATATTCAGAGCAAATATCCAGGTTTGGTCAGGCCTTGTAGATGGTTCTGTTCATTTCCACTCTATCGAGTCAAACTACTCTAAGACAATTGACATCATATCACTCAAAATAGATACACCACACATCCACTATCAACCTTTGATAAGAAATAATTTTAGTTCAAGATTCACTGCTCCTGCCAGCCAAACTGCATCGAGTCTACGTAAGCGTTGCATGTTATCTAGTCACAATGAAACACATCCCAGATGTCATCAACTCATATAGAGCTTAAGCAAAAAACATAGACTAACTTATCACAATTTTAGAAAAGTTCATACGTGGAAGACATGAATACATTAGTGCACTTCCTTCTAAACATATGAAATGTACGATCAATCATCATGATGTGATAGTGAGCCCAAGAAAGAAACACAAACTAACATATCACAACCTGAAAAAGGTTGTGCGTGCACAACACAATCGCATTTACACACTTCCTACTAAACACAAACATCAGATTGTCGATGACAAAGACCATCATGATTTGCAACATCAACATGGTGAGGAAGCAATGCTCTTGACAGATGTCGGTTCCAGCTTCGACATGCCTTGTCCACAAGTGAGACTAGTTTCAAGTGACAACCATACACTGACCTACCACTTGTTGAAAAAACACATACGTAAAAGAAACAAATGCAACTACATATCCCAAAGCGGTCATGATATTGACCTAGGGGGAAAAATCACATATCATAAATTAAAGCAAACATTGTGCAATGTTAGCATTGAAAACCAATGAACAACTGTTATGCATTCTCGTCTAGGAAAAATAGATGCAAAGCAAATCTATATGAAACAAATTGAAGACACCCCTGGAATTGCATGTGCAATTTGCGAGGAATCGAATTTCGCAAAGAACATTAAGTGTTTCACCCCTTACTTGCAAAGAGAATACATTAGCTTAACACTAACTGACATGACATTCTCTAGTAGCAACATATGTCTTCCATGCAAAAGGTCACTTCAAAATGGAAAACTGCCACAGTTTGCAACGCCTAACCAAAGAAGATGTAACACATTGATACCAGATGTAAGTACACTTATAGAACATGAGGAGAGGCTCGTGTCTCTACGAATTACATTTGCACAAATCAGACCCTGGGGCTATAAATGATCCCAAATGGGCTTAACAAGATCAATTATTAACGTGCATGCCCAACTAGACGTTGTGCAAAAAGCGTTGCCACAATTCATGAAGAATCTGATGAAAGGAGGGTGGTGGAAACCCCACAATAGAGAGGAAGAATCTGATGAAAGGAGGGTGGTGGAAACCCCTCCAAATTTTGATGAAACGGTAAGAAGCCTCATGGCAGAATTACAAAGTTCTAAAGTTGACAATGAAAGGTTGATCAAGCAGCAGGAAAAGTAGACATAAATTAATGCAATCCTAATGCAAATTCTATTAGATATACAAAGGAAACTGCAACATGGTCCAGTTGTTAGTCATGTGGACAAGCATCATACTAATAAAACTCCAAGTCCACCTGAGATAAATAAGCATGGTCCTAAAGTGGCCACACCAGGAGGAGCACCTCAAAGAAGGCCCAACATGGAGCCAAGAGACATTCAATGGAAGATTCCTATGGTGAGGGCACTGACAACTCCAACGAATCTTCTAGTGGTAAAACTAGTTCACATTCTCAGACAAGAGGAAAGAATAGGAAACATTCCAAGAGTTGTGACCCTGAAGAATTCAATAAATCCAAACCACCCACCTTTGATGGAGATATTAAGAAGGGGGAAGAAGCATAAGTTCGAGTACTCGGCTTGAAGAAGTACTTCAGAGTCCATGACTACTCTGAAAACTTAAATTCTCAGATAGCCATTTTCAACCTGAATGGGAAAGCCTCCATTTGGTGGGAAGACCTTAGGAATGTAAAAGGAGTCCATGAGAAGAACTTGTCATGGAAACAATTTGAGAAATACTTCAAGAATAATTACCTGTCAGAAAAGTACTTTGATGGAAAGACCAAGGAATTCTATGAACTCAAGTTGGGACAACTCACCATAGCTGAGTATATCAACAAATTTCTCGAGCTGATGAGGTATGTTCCCTACATAAAAGATGAAAAGGTAAAGATGCAACGATTTATTAGTTGCTTACGTCAGTCCTACCAGGACATAATTGAATTTGATGAACCAAAGACCTTAGAAGATACTATTCGAAAAGCAAGGTATTGCTATGAGAAATTCAAGAGTAAGACAAAACCCCATGAAGGCTGGAAGAAGAAAAACAATTTGAAATTCAAGAAGAAGGGGTTTAAAGCCTCGAAATTCAAGAACCCTCGTAAAATCTCTAGGATGAGACTTCCTGCTAGAAGTGTGTATCAACAAAAGTTTCCGTCCCGGAGTGGAAATAAACCATTCAGAGCAGCTCCAAGTAAGACTGACAACACGAAGAGAGAAACCTTGAAATGTTGGGGTTGTGGAGAGGAACATTTGTTGAGGGACTATTTGCATAGGCAACAGATCCCTGGGAGGGTCTACAATGTCCAAGAGGCTACCACAGTCAATGATGTGGCTAGGAGCCTACCACAAATTTATGCAGCCATGGATAATAGACAAGTTGACCACCAAGCTTCAATGGTGGAGATGGAAGGTACGATTGCTAACCATCATGTTTCCATTTTAATTGACCCTGGTCCTAATTTGAGTTATGTTTCCCCTCAAACTGTTGAGAAATGTAAGTTGCAACAAGTTAAACATGTTAAATCACGTCTGGTACAACTAGCCACTGGAACAAAAAGAAATGTAACAGAAGTCATACCAGCATGTCAATTTGTCATGAGTGGGTTGCCAACCCAAGCAAACCTAAATATACTTCCTCTAGGATATTATGACATGCTAATTGGCATGGACTGGTTGACTGCCCATAAAACCAAGTTGGATTGTTACAGTAAAACTTTGGAGTGTGAAATGAAGAAGGAAGAAGGGTAACCCTACAAGGGATTCAAAATCATGTCTCAGTGAGACAAATATCAACCCTCCAAGTGAAGAAGTAGTGCAGAAAGGGATGTCCCTTGTATGCAATACAAGTACTAAACTTTGTTGAGAATGACAAACCCAGCCTAGAAGACCATCTCATATTGAGAGAATATAAAGATGTATTCCCAGAAGAGGTGCCAGGTTTACCTCCAAGGAGGGATATTGATTTTTCAATAGAATTTGTACCAGGAGCAATGCCAATGTCTAGAACACCCTATAGGATGAGTACACTAGAGCTAGTTTAGCTCAAACTACAACTGAAGGAGATGTGGGATAAAGGCTACATTTGGCCTAGTGTGTCTCCATGGGGACCACCAGCCTTGTTTGTGAAAAAGAAAGATGGCACACTCAAACTGTGCATAGATTATAGACAACTCAATAAGATGACCACCAAGAATAATTATCCCTTTCAAAGGATTGATGACTTGTTTGACCAATTAAGGGGTGCTACCATATTCTTCAAGATTGACTTGAGGTCTAGATACCATCAGGTCTGAATTAAAGATGAAGATATCCACAAGACAACCTTTAGGACAATATATGGTCACTATGAATTTGTGTTGGTTCCATTTGGGCTTACCAATGCACCAACCACTTTTATGTGTTTAATGAATAATGTATTCATAAAGTTCTTGGATAGGTTTGTGTTGGTTTTTATTGATGATATCCTAATCCGTTCCAAGTTTAGAGAAGAGCATGAAGTACATCTCAAGCTAGTACTCCAGGTACTAAGAGAACATCATCTCTATGCTAAACTCAGTAAGTATGACTTTTTCCAGAAACAAGTCCACTACCTAGGCCATGTTATTTCTGAGGAAGGAGTGGCAATTGACCCTGACAAGATTAAAGCCATCATGGATTGGCCTACCCCAAAGGATGTATTTGTAACACCCCAGGTTTTGAACCCCCATTTTAAATAATATATTGTTATAATGTTGAGAGGCCAGAGTGCATAGACAATTATTGAAGGGCCAGTATGCCTAATAAATGTAATGTTTTGATCATTAATAATAACAAACACATCGCTAGCTGCTAGACGAACAAGGACTAGAGTTATAG
>CBVK0100413517.1:0-19598 GCA_900067695.1 Picea abies
ATATATATATATATATATATATATATATATAAATCAATTCGTTCCTTTTAAAGATCATGCAAAACTAATTGGGATTGGCATGGAGAATGGATTATATAATAATAAAAAAGAATGAATCCCCTCTTCCTCCTTGGGAGGGCTCTTGAGTTCCCTAATAGAGATCTCTTTTCTTCATACAATGGCAAGTAACAATGGTGAATAAATACAATGCCAATCCTATCAAGATATGACTGGAATGGCCCTTACTATAGTGATTGAATGATTCAAAGAGAAATGAGGATTCTTCAAGAAGAATTCTTGTAGCATAAAAATATCTTGAAAATCTTATTTTTCTAGCACACCCATGGCACATATTTATAGTGTCCATTCATGGAAAGATATAATCAGTTCAATGATGTGAACAAGAGGCCTCTAAGAGTACTTCCTATCTCTTGACCAACCTCCAAGCTAGATTTCGCTCATATCTAAGTGTCATATCGTGTTGGAGGTCAGATTGGAAATGGCTGAGAGGTCGACAAGATTCATAAATGTGTCGTTTATGAGAAGTGCGTGGGTTTTCTTGTAGACAGTCGCGCATCTCGCACATTATGCGCACAGAGTGAAACTAGGGTTGTGTTAGCCCGCGTATTCCGTGCATAGTGCATGCACTTTTTTTGATGAATTTGCACACATTGATTTATGAACAAAGTATATAGTTTTGTTCCCTTTTTTATGGATTTTGATGTTGTAGGTGTACTAATTTTTGTTGGAACTAATGTCTTTCTTCAACTATTTGTAATGTTGCGGACGATTTTTTTGTGATAATACCCACTCCCTCCCAAAACTAAGTATGATGTTGAGGCGATGAAACCCACTACCTTTGTATACCTGACAATGTCAAGCATTGGAAGGTTTTTGAATATGATCTAGAAGTAAAGAAATTTCTGGAAACAATAGATGAATTGTATACTCTTGATACTGACCAAGACCCAGATGATGATAAAATCCCACATGCTGATAAATTTTTGAATAAGATTGCAGATCACAAAATTATCCTTCCCTCCCGCCCTCCTCTCTCTCTCTCTCTCTCATTATGTCTCTATCTCCCTCCTTTTCTCTCTCTGTATACTCCCCTCCCCCTTCCCCTCCCTCCTTCTCTTCCTTCTCTTCATATCCCTATCACAGACTCTCTCTTACCTCTCCCTCTCTCTTGCTACTTCTCTCTCTCTCTCCCCCTCTCCCCTTACCTCTCTCTTGATTCCTCCCTCTTTCCCCTTCTCTCCCTTTCTCTCTCCCAGTTATAACCCTAATTTTCACCAGATATGCTTACCTGGCATCAGGCCATCTCATATTCCTTATTTTCCAAGTTAGTACTGAGAAACTCTTCTTAAAAACACCCTTTTTAAAGGCACACACACCCTGCTCCACTCCAGCTCGCGTGTACACTCTAGCTGACTCACTACAACACGTGTGTACCTACAAAAGCATGAAAAATGGAAGGTTGCCGACATAACACACAGTTTTGGGTAAGTTAACTAAACCTTTCGACCATGCATGGCCATTCATTCAACCAAATACCTAGCTCCTTCTAGCCTATAAAAGAAGGGGTAGGGGTCCCATTTGAAAGGAGGAAAATCATAGTAAAGAAACTCTACCCGAATTAGCATTCCCATAGCCTCAACCTTTTGCAACTATTATGTGAAGAGAAGCATATACAGAAGAAGTTGGAGCATAGTTGAAGAGGATCCCAGGACCAAATTCAAGGAGCAGTGCCAACCACATATTGTAAACTTCACTCTTGTGAAGATTAATACAAAAAGGAATATTTTTTTCATCCCACCATATCATGTGTTCAAATTGTGTATTTATTTTATGATATTGTCACATCTAACCCAACAATTAGTTTATGAAATGCATGTTTGCAACTCTCTGTTTGTCCATGTGTGAATGCAGGTCAGCTTTGGGAGGAGGCTTGCAGTCAAGGAGAGAGTGAAAGCGAAGGGATCGACATCAAACGAAGGATTTAAGGTAGAGTTACCTAATCTTGTTTGCACCTTTGTATGGCATGAATGTGGGGTTTTGTGTTGGGAGAATAGAAAAAGTAGAGGCCTTTAAATGGTCATTTTCTGCGTGCATGATTAAACCCTTAGTGCTAGTCCATAGGAGGGATTTCCCACCCACAACAGAACTGGCGACCATACTGGGGATCTCTCGGGTTTTCTGGGGATAGTTTTAAATTGGTTTCATCACCTTTTTTCTGAGTTTCTATAAGAGTCTGAGCTAGTAGGGATTATGGTTTTCCATACCAGTAATCCCTGCTTTCTTTGCTTGGTTGTTTTTTATTTTAAGGAAGTCACAGAGGTGCACATGGCCTTTATAAGGCCTGCATGTGTGTACCCATGCCCTACCTTCATACAACCCATGTGCACACGCTAGCTAATGAAGTGTCAGTAGCATGTCTGAATTCATAATTTTTTTTTTTAGAGAGGCAGTCATCCTCTCCCCTGTCAGAAGTGATCCTTCTCAGGGGTTTTCTGGATCTCATTTTGGTCTCTGTTTTTGTAGTTTGTAGCTTAGGTACCACCTCAGATTGGTTTTGTTTTATGAAATCTTCCTTGAATTATTTTTCTTTTCTGTCAAAGTAAGTTTCTGAGTCTTCAAGGGACTCTGGTTCTCAATACCGGTAGTCCCTGCCAGTGTTTGATTGCTTTTTTTTTCATTTTTGAATAATTGCAGAGGTACACGCAGCATGTATAAGGCCTACATGTGTGTACACACTCTTTGACCTCACACAGCTCGCGTACACACGTTGGTTGTTGAACTGTCAACAGTGTGCCTATTGAGAAAATTTTTGTTTAAGGAGAGGCAGTCATCCTCTTCCTTATCAAGAGTTATACATCTTAGGGATTTCCTTGATTTAATCTTGGTCTTTGTCATAGCAGTCGACAACTTAGGTTTGATTACAGAAATAGCTTTCTTTTTCATTAAAAAGTTTTCCTCTAGATTTTTCCTTCATAGGGTTTTTAGACAAGTGTGAAAGTCAGCTTTAATCAGTTTGTGTGTTATTGTTAGTAACTCTTTGCGATATGTGCTTAGGCCAGATGTTTTCTTGGTCTTTACTTATCGTCATTTTTCCTTTTTTCTTTGCGAACATTAAATAAATAAAAAACTCTTTTATTTCTTGGTTTGGTTAAGTAGTTGTTGGTTTTCATTAATAACCAGGAAAAGTTTTGCTTTCATAAGTTCTTGGTTGTTTACTTAGGACAATAAGTATATCATAGTCGAGTGAAATCTTGTTTTGAGTTTGCTCTTCAAAGATCTTAGGAAAAAATTTAGTCTGAAAAGTTGATTAAGAATTGTGTCAAGAAGAAGCTATTTTGTTTCCAACTTTTTGTTTATCTTTTCTTTCATCTCTAAAAACATCACTAATTTCACTTTCATAACCTTTGACTTAGGACAAGTCATAAAAAATTAACGATTAATTAAAATCAACTAGACTTTATGTTTGTAGGGCCCATCAACTAGTCTAGGCTAGAGCCTTGATTTAGGTTGGAGAGGAAACTCTTCAAGGCTGCAAAACATACATAAGAGTCTGTGCTAGGGAGTGTTAAAAGTCCAGTATCGTGAAGTTATCCAGGACCCCTCTCTAACATAGGGGCTAAAAACGAGGTCACTTGCAGAAAGGTAGCAGATATAACCCCTCCAAAGTCGGACCAAGCGTAGTGGGGAATGCATATAGAGGGCTTGCTTTTGGATTTCATCGATTGCATTTGCCACGGAGTCATGGGTCTCGAATACGTTCAAGGTCCTCGGTTGTCTTCCAGACCACTTGCTTTCGATACCCTTGACAGGTTTTGGGCTTGATACCCCGCTCATTGCGGTCCACCTGACTGTCGACTGTACCCGCCTGGTGACTGTTCACGCACTGGCAACCTAGTTGCCATTATTTTAGGGACTTACATAGGTGACTGCGAGGGTAGACCATGGTACCTAGGATAGACATCAGACAACACTTTGCAGAGTATACCCAGAGGGTGCTTCCGTATTCGAGTTGCACTTGCACCGGTAAGTTTCTCTAGTGTTGGTTGTTGTAATTGTTCTTCCAACTAGTTTAGTCATTGCTTGCTTTATCTCGTAGGGACTTTTTCTAGTGTGTGTTGTTTTTGAACGAATAGAAATCCCTAGTGTGTCTTTGATATTCTTATATAGTGGAGGATCACGAGCTCCGCCAGTCAAAAAGGCTTCTTGGCATGCCACCGGTTACACTAGAGCCACCCCCGCCACCACTAAGGCGAAAGATAGACCAACAAGGGTGTTTTGAAGCAACCGGGTTACATGAAACTGTGCTCGACCAACATCCGGAGGAACCAAACATTTCAGACCTTGGAGCGGAAGCTCTTGGTCCATACGAAACTCCAACCACTGATCTTTCAACACCCATCATCGTACAGATTTATCCTTATGAGCACCAGACAGTGTCACACACAGCAATGGAAACAAACGCTGGCACTTCTTCCTGGAATTATCATATTCCCACTACGGATGTCACCACAAGCGTTGTTCCACCTCCTAACCACCGTCGTCGGTCCAAGCCACCATGGTCTCGACTGCCTCTACCTCGAGCAATGGTTCAATCTCGTCTTTGGCGACGACCACTATGTTAGCGCTCTGTAAATTTCCAAGAGGTTGTTAGGAAGAAGAAATCTACGAGAGGTAACTTTATCCAACCGCTTTTGAAGCTGGGATCTATCCCTTCCAACTTCAGAGAGGGATCTCTCTATATGATTTAGATATGTTTCAAACTTTTTAAATATTAGGCTAGATAAATAAACAAGTCGGTTTTGTTGTCGTACTGTTTGTAGAGTTGGTTGAGATAGTTTACACATCCATTGGGCTATGGGGTCTGTGTCGTAAAGATGAAATCCAAACCAGAAAAACAAAGGAAACTTTCACAGGGTGAGATAATATAGTCACTGGATTCTTTAATAGCATAAATGAGGAACAGCAGAAAAGATGAGAAGACAATTACAACAAAGAAGAAGTTAAGAATTTCTTTATTGTAAAATGAGAAGATAAAACACTAAAATCTTTCAAGCGAGAAACAGGGTATATGAGATAAATCCTGCAACGTTCGTTACCTCCAAAGATTAGATTTAGAAACAATATGATAACAAAGCGAGAATAACATTCAACTTAGAGGTAAAAACATCACTAGTGAATACACGAAAGAATCCTGTAAAGTGTCTCTTTGTATTAATGGAAGATCTTTTCAAAAAATATTACATTCTGATAGCTTGCCGGGCGTGAGGATCAACAACCCTCAATACTTCGAAAGATGAAGTATTTATAACTCAAAATTACAAACAATCCTGTCATCAAAGATCAAGACATGGTAAATCTATTTTTAGCCTAACTAACTTAACAAATTTCAAAAATCTAGGAACTGCTTGATGATGTGTCACAACTGCATGCCGTTTTCTGGGTGGACCGTTGGTGAGGCCTCTGCACAACCTCATCTGACTAGACAAATGACTGGGCTGGGACAAATCATCTGCTTCTCGATCAAATCATAGAGTTCTTCCCATCGAAGATGACTGGGCACGTTGACTTTGAGTAGCCTTCGATAAACTTCATCCATTTCTGTGTACTTGGCGAAGGTAGGTTTGGTGACGAAGATGTATCGAATCTCATGTTGAATACTAATGTCCCACTGAAGCGCATCTAGAAATGCCTTGTCGGTGATGCTGCCTTGAATTCCTGCAAACTTTGAACTGTCCTTAGCCACATTAGCCAGTCTCTTTTTGTAGTCTGGGAGTGTCATCAATTTGTCAATGATTACTTTTAGACTAGGAAGACCTTTCTTATGTAGAGCCTCAATCTTACTAAAAAATCTTTGTACCCCTAGGTCCATGGCCTGAACCTTTTCTTCCAGCTGAAGCATTAATCCTCTCTTGGTCAAAACTCTTTTGACCTTAAGGATGGTCTCTGTTCTATCTTCAATTTTCAACTCTTCCAGCTCCTCCCTGGTCTTAGAATTTAGGAACTTGATGATTTCAATAGCCTGGGTGGGCATCTCTCCCAATTCTGATCTGATCTTCTCAATGGTTTGTTTGCTTCTCTGCACTAACTCATTTTGTTCAAACATGATCTGTATCATTGGCCATATCTCATTCATAGACTTGGTGATGGCTGTCCAAACGCTTTCTTTAACTTCGGCCAGAGTTTTACCTACCACTGTTTGCTTCCTGAACTGTTGTAACTCTTGTTTGAGTTGGTCTGACACCTGATTTTCCTTGGAGAGGCTAATTTGATAGGAAGATTTGAGTTCCTGAAGGTTCTCAATCTACTTCTTGAGCCTACTGATCTCTGTTTCTTGCAGGTTCATCTTTTCCATAGACTTAGCCAATTCAGTTGTCTTTTCCAGAGAGGTCAGTGGATTTGTCGATGGGACTTCTGCTATTGATGTTGTGCTCACTCCTGAAATTGGAACTGCACTCAATGGAATGACTTCCATTGGCTTTAGCTGTTCTTTCTCTTTTACCAACTTCTCCATCTCAACTTCCATTTCCTTTAGTTGTGCATTCTGCTCCATGAGTAGTTTGAGCATTTCATCTTTTTCTCCTTCTCTCTCTCCTATCTCCTTCGCCTGCAAATCCTCTATTGGCGGAAGTTTCAGTTGTTTCCTTAAGGAGGCTATGTCAACATTTTTATTCTTAATCATCTCCTCGGCTGCTTTCACGTTCGAGGGATCGTAACCGATCTTGAGGACCAGTTCCTCCAAAGTATTGATCTTGTTGTCCTTGGAAAAGGATGATATCTTTTCCAACTTCAACTGTGTTTGGATTTTGTTCAGGGACACTTGCAATTTGGACACAGTCATGGAAGCATGTGCCAATGTATAGAAAACCATCTCTCCTGTTTGCTTGTGCAGATCCATCTGATCGGCCGGATGTGCATCCCTAATTTGGAATTCAAAGGTGGCCCTTTTGTAATCAGTGATTACCTTTGGATCTGGCACCTGTGCTTGGAGGAATTCCATATTCACTTTGCCCTTCTTAGTGTCAAATGTCGATAGTAGCCTATGTTGTGTAGTTGACATCTGCTTCCAAAACTGGGCGCAAGTGCTGCTAGTCAGAGTCTGATTCCTTTTCTTGATCAAATCATATTTTTCAAAGATGCTCAGCTTCGGTCCTACCTTGCCTGGCTGGGTGGTTGGTGGAGTATCTGTAGATTTCTTCGGCAACACTGAGGTTATGATATGCTAGAGGCTTGCACTGAGGGGCAGCCTATCAACCTTGGTCACTATAGTAGATGAGAATTCCTTCTCCCTAGTCGGGTCGGGAGTTGAACTAGTTCTACACCTCTTGGTATGCAATTGAAATTCTTCTAACGACACTTCAGTGACAGGAGAAGACAAATCTTGCCTAGGCCTTTTCTCTTTCGGAACCTATGGGGTGGTTGTTTGTGATACAGTGGCGCAGGGATCCTGCTGTTATGCTTTGAACAAAGTGTTTGGTTCCCATACTATCTGGTTTGCGAATTTCTCAACTTCGGGCCTAGATTCGTGGACATATGGGATATTCTTGTTCTTCACCCTCAACTCGGAGATGATCCTGCACAGATCTTAGTGCCATGTGAAACTCATGAAGAACTTCATTTCCTTCAACAGCCTGTCTACTTCTTCTCCAGCACCACGATTATTGCAAATGAAAGAGACAATCTGCCCTTTGATTCTGAGTTGTTGCTTTTTCTTTAGTGACACAAAGTGAATATCATTAGAGTTTATCATCTGCTTATGTACTCCAGGGAAAAAATTCTGACAGGTAGGTATTTGGGCAGCTTATACGGTGCCAACTCGCACCCATATACTCTGATCTGAGTGTGATTTTGGTATAAATACCAATCACCAGTCTTTGTGTGATCCAAGAGATCCATGATCCTCTGAACTTCATCATTTATCTCAGGCTCAGGCCTGTCGCTAAGCATACTTACCACTAGGTGGTAGAATTGATCGATGAACTCCTTGAAACTGAACTCCATGGAGTTATGCCTGAGCAGGGAGGTCCATGCGGTTACTGCCTGGGGTTTGCCATCTCCGTCCATCTTCTGCATGGAAAAAGTAAATTTGTCCACCTGAAAGAAAACGAACAAGTATGCCAGTATTGTAGAATACCTGAACATGCCTTCTGTGGAGAAATTGACAAACTGTTCATGAATATTATTTGCTAGGAACGTGCTGAAGTCGAACTGGGTAGTGGGATTTTCATTGGTGGAGAAAATAGATAAAAATCATAGAATGGGTTCATCTACCCACTGATCTAAATAATAACCCAACAAGGTGCATAGGGACGTGATGATCTG
Source organism: Picea abies (assembly GCA_900067695.1). Classification (NCBI taxonomy): domain Eukaryota; kingdom Viridiplantae; phylum Streptophyta; class Pinopsida; order Pinales; family Pinaceae; genus Picea; species Picea abies. The sequence goes on from CBVK0100413517.1 coordinate 8,341, forward strand.
GTTTCCTTTGGTCGAAAATATGGAAGAGGGATAAGGGGGATTTGTAGCAGGGAGTTGAGCAGATTGTGGGAGGAAAAGCTCAAATATTTGAGCTCTTTGAGGGAAGGTCATCTTCTGGTATAATTTGGTGAGGGTTTCAAGGTTAAAAGGTGATGCGGAGTCAGCTTGAGGTATTTGCATCATTTGGTCAATGGTTTTAGGCATGATGAGGAAAAGAACTTCTCCAAAGGAGGACACGATGGCTCTTTGCTCGGGAATGTAGTGGGATTGGCACTTGAGGGAAAACTTTGGAAAAGAATGAATCTGAGGAAAGAGATACAGGGGTAGATTGGACTCCCAGAGTCCAATTTCATCACTCTGGTCCAGGAAAACTTCTTTGAGCCATGACTGGAGGCCTACAAAATCGAAATCGCACTTTGTGTCTGTGATTAAATAATCTTTGTCGGCCAGTGGAATCCTGTCGAGGTCGACAGGAGGTGGGCGAAATGGATTCTCCTCTCCTTCTGCTTGTTTTGACTTTGGCACCATTACTGCAACAGTACCTGCAAAAAACAACGTTAGTGGGGAAGACTGTAGGTGGGGGCGACTGACTAAACAGAGAAAAACGATGTAAAAATTCTTCTGGTGCGATGAGTGGGTAAATGGTGAAGGAAATAAGATTGAGGGTAGCTTTGAGTAAACGGGTGTCCGTTGGGCGCGGGGGACAAGTCAGTTGCTTAACGGATAGGTTATCCAGTAATAAATGGCCAACAGATCGCTTAGAGTGTGAGATGGTAGGCGACGACAACTGAGGGAATACGGACAGGTGAAGTTGCAGTTACCGATTGGGGTAAAAATCATGGTGAGGGGCTTGCCACGAGCGAATGAGGGGGAAAGACTGATAGAAATTACGGGACGTGACTCTTTCGGAAAAGGTGGATGATGACATCAGAAGGTGACGAAGGTATGTCAGACGGTAGGAGGCGGTGGGATTCGGGACCGATAGATTAATTCCATGTATATATAGGGGCCTGCCAGAGGAAATATTCCATTCCAGACTCCCCCCCCCCCTAGTCGAGGGGGTCCGAAAAACACCTTGAGTCATTGATCTGTGCGCTTACTTCTTGGCTGCAGATTTGTGTGCATTCTTTATCACACGTTTTGGACCCCCCGCCTCCATTCAAGGCAGAACGGATAGGGGGGTCCAGAATCCAATATTGATCATAGATCTGCGCGCTTAAACCCGAGTCATCCAGATGCGCGCGGGTCTTATCAGCAATTCCGGACGCCCCCCCCTTTGTTAAAGATAGAATGGACGAGGGGAGTCCGGAAAGATATGTTCACCGTAGATCTGGGTGCAGTCATCCAGACCATTGATATATGAACGGAGCATAAGTGAGGGCGCGGAAAATACATGCGCCGAGAAACTTAGGATAAGTGCATTTCACGGGTTTTTTTTTTCCAAGGCTTTTCATGTCTACACCACCAAGGGGTTAGCCAAATAACCTTTTAAGTATCCAAATCATGGTGTAACATTGATCATCAAGCTAGTTTCATTGAAGTAAAGACACTAGCCTATATTCTAACCTAGTTTCTTATGACAATTAACCCATATTAGACTGTTGGGTTAAAGATTTACTCTACCATGGGGCTATCTGGCCAAGATTAGACAGTCTGGCCAGATTTATTCACTAATCTAACCTAGATACTTTGGCTAAGATTAAATGGTTTAGCCAAACTTATTCACTAACCCTATCAACATCAATTTAAAAAGAACTTGGCCATGCTTGAAAGGTATGGACCAAGTTACTATTATTGCTTTATTGAAATTCTTTTATGCCCTCTTTTCTTTTTCTTTTCTTTCTTTTTCTTTTTCTTTATTTTCTTTTTCTTTTTCTTTTCTTTTCAAATTAATTGCAGAATGAAAAATCATTTGTCAACAAAAAACACTAGAGAGAGATAATATTCCAGTCACCAGTTGATCCTATAACTTATAGGGTGATAACAACGGCTCCACCTGGGGATGGTAATTTCCCTGTGAAGTGCCAAGAATCTCGGTTCCTGACGTTCTAAAAATTTATGCCTAGTCACCTTTGTTGATTGATTGGTTTTATTCTCAAAAATGGAAGAACAGTGGTCATCGGCTTAGGGCCTTCTCTTCAGGCTTCAACCAATTGACCAAAGTTATTCACTCAGAAAATGCAGGAAAAAAATAAAGATGGTATGTACAATGGGGAGTGCAACCTCGAGTCTCTACTGAGGCGGAAAATAATGCTTCAATATTCTTCCATTTACAGGTACCCCTGGCAGATCAGTCCCATCAGTGTTGTTTAGTAAGAAAGTGTTGTTTCCCCTGAATGCTTGAATCATGTATGGTCCCTTCCATGGACTATCGAATTTCCCATGCTTTCCCTTGTCTTCATTTCAGGCGTCCCATCTCGGCACCAAATCTCCTAGCTCAAAATCATCTTCCTTGGTTCTTTTGTCAAAAATCTTCTTGATGCTTTCTTGGACTACCTGAGTCTTGTTGAATACTTCTTCCCTAGACTGCTGCAAATGGATCATCTGATTGATCCTTCTTTGTGAGTCATTTGGCTAAGCTTGTATGTCTTGAAGCAATTTCATGACAGGGACTCCTAGGGAAGTGGAAAAACAACTTCTATGCCATAGACCAGCTGATATGGTGACATACCGATTGACCTTTTGGTGGTCAGTCGGTCAACCCATAATGCGAACACCAACTTGTTATGCCACGACTTCTTGTTTTCCTGCAACGTCTTCTTGATGATGTTTACCAGGGTTTTGTTTGAAGATTATGCCAGACCATTCCCTTGAGGGTAGTAAGTTGTGGAATGTCCCAAAACAATGTGATACCGGTTGCAGAAATCTATGAGTTTCTTCGATCGAAAACCAGTTGCATTATCGGTTATAATCTTTCTAGGACATCCAAAGTGAGACAAGATATTATTTTCAAGGAATTTAATAATAACATAATCAGTAGTTTTCCTGCTTGGTACTTCTTTGATCCATTTTGTAAAATAATATGTGGCAGTAAGAATCCACCTGTGATGGCCTGAAGAAGGGGGGTGTATTTCTCCAATGAAGTCCAATCCCCATTGCTGGAAAGGGGCTTCAACTGAGATCGGTTTCAGGGGTAGAGGAAGGAGTTTCCTTTTTCCTTCAAACAGCTGATATTTATGACATGAAGTCATTGTATGATGTACATCAGCGAATAGAGTGGGCCAATAGAATCTAGCTCTGAGGATTTTGTTGGCTGTGACCTTCCAGTTCAGATGGCCACCACATTCTCCTGCATGAAATTCCTGTAACACTTTGTCAGCTTCATCTTTCAATAAACAATTTAACAGAATACCTCCAGGATCTTTCCAATACAGATTGCCTTCTAGAATGCAAAATTTTAATGCTTTCAACTTCAAAAATCTAGCTTTAGTATTAGTCAAACCAGGGGGAGCTTGTAAATTATGCAAAACAAATATTAGGTCTGCGTACCATGGAGAGTTGAGAAATACCTCTCTCATGCTTGGAGTTTCCGTCTCACCCTGTTCATCTGCTGCAACTAAGAAATTCATGTCAAGAGCATGAAAATTTGATTCAGCCATTAATTTTTCTAGCCCTTGACCTTTAATTAGTTTCGTAGGCTTAATCTCTATGTCATATTCTAAAATGACAACAATCCATTTTCCTCTTCTTCCATCCGGATTGTCTTGGGTCAAAATGTCTTTTACTACCGCATTCAGAACATATACAATGGTGTGGGAATGGAGAATGTATACTCTAAAGTCTTTTATGGATTTTACCAAGGCAAAAGCTTGTTTCTCAATTATCTTGTAATTCAAAGCAGCATCTCTTAACTCTTTACTGAAGAAGGCTATGGGTTGTTCATACCCTTTGTTGTTCTTCTGTAATAATACCTCTGCAATGGTATGTTCGGAAGCGAAAGAAAAAAGATAGAAATCCTTGGTAAAATCAGGACTGATCAAGACAGGGGCCTGTGTGAGTGCTCGTTTGACTTGTTCGAAAGACTGCCTAGACTCGGTGTCCCATTTTATTTTCACATCATTTTTAACATATTTGTAATGTTTCTGAGGAGCTCAGCCAGATTGGGTATGAATCTTCGTAGAAAGTTTATTTTTCTGATAAAAGACTATAATTCTTTGAGGTTTCTTGGGTGTTCTAATTTTTGTATGGCCTCGATTCTGCTGGGGTCTATTTTGATTCTTCCAGATAGATGACAATAAATTTACCTAATTCTTCCACAAAGGCGATATCCATCGCTCTCTGGATAGTGGCTCCAGCGTTCATCAAACCGAAAGGCATTTTCACATACATGAAAGTGCCCCATGGTGTAGTGAAAGCGGTTTTGTCTCGGTCATCTAGGTGAACGAGGCCCTGATTATAAACCGAGAGCCCATCCAGCAAAGAGATTCGACTGGATCCGACTACCCTTTGTAGTATGTGGTCCATTTTTGGCAAGGGGTAATTGTCCTTCAGGGAGACCTTATTCAGATTTCGAAAATCAATGCAAAGCCTAATTTCCCCAGATTTCTTACATGTTGGGACCAAATTTGAGACCCATTTGGAAAAACGTAACGGGACTATGATTTTGGCATCGTACAATTTTTTGATTTCCTTTTCTATCAGGGGGAGTAACTTGGGATTTATTCTCCTTAGTTTCTGTCTGAACGGTTTTTGCTCTTCTTTTATTGGAATCCTATGTTGTATGATGCTGGTATCATAAGATTTCAAATCCTCATAACCCCAGGCAAAGACATCTGAATATTCCTTGAACAACTCAATGTATTTGAGTTTTTGCTCAGGGGGTAATGGTTTGGACAATTTGACCATCCTGGGTTTCTCTTCGGTCCCTATATTACAATCTTTTACTTCTTGTCCACTGGATTCAATTTTTGGTTTTTTGGCTACATCGTTAATATCAAACAAGTCCTCTAAAGGAACTAGACCCCTAGGTAAAACATTACTTTTCAAATGAAAAATATCGGTCTCCATCTCATCATCGCCTAATTCTCCTAAATCTATGCTATTTACACTATCATTTTCAAAATCATATCTTTTTACATTTTCATCTTTGTTCTCTAAATCTATATTTGTACATTCAAAATCATTTTTACACTGCAGAAAGTCTTCGATTTGATTATCATTACCAAAAACTTGCCAATACCTGATATTGTCGAGAACGGTTGGTCTGCACTTCACCTCTACCATGTATGGGCGAGTCGAGCGAAAAAGAATCTTACATGTGGTTGCTGACGTAGCCAATCCGTCTGCCAAAATGTTTTGTCCCCTAGGCATTACCTACAAATCAACTTCAGTGAAACATCTAAGGGCATCAAGAACAACATTCCTATAAGCTCTAAGACGGGGATGTTTCACAACATACTCACCTTTAATTTGCTTGATTATTAACTCAGAATCACCTCTTACCATAGTCTGTTTGGCACCAACTCTTTTCAAAAGTTTCAGACCGAGCATCAAGGCTTCATACTCGGCAATATTGTTAGTGCATTAGAAATTTAATTTGTAAGAATGGTTTTCTGAATACCTGGTTCTGTGATTGTGCAGCCAAACTCCCGCTCTGGCTCCTTTGCTTACTGCTCCATCAAAATCCATGCTCCAAAAATATGTCGGTAATTCTTCAGTTATCATGTTTTTCTTTCTTTCTACCTCAATGATTTCTTGGCCTTCATCCGGAACAGATGTATCTTCTCCCAGCTGAGTGTTTTTCTCTACCGTGTCACCATCGTTATACAGGATAAAAGAATCTAAGTCAGAATGCACAGAGTAAAGAGGATAGTTGTGCGGTTTTTCTTGGCTACTGACCATGTATTTCATCAATGTTTCTCTGTATAGCCTTCTTTGTTGCCCAAAAACTAGGATGGTGGCATACGACATATCTAGCTGCAGGGTACCTCTCAACTTAGCCCCCCAAGACTGGGATAGAAACATTCCATATTTTGAGGGAATGTCTACAACCACCACATCCATGACCATGCTCTTTGCAAGAATCTGAACCAGGGTGATACATAGGTCCTTGATCAAACCAATACATCTAACTTTACTTGAGTCGAATGAGTGTAAATCCTTGTAAGGTCTGGTGACCTCACGTCCCTATTTCTCTATCACTTCTTTAGGCATCAGATTGTGGGAAGCACCCGAATCCAGCATAGTATTATGCAAGATCAAGTCATGTATATTTAGACTGATGTAAAAAGGAGCGACATCACCATTATCAGCTTGGCCATCTACTTCAGGTTCGAACAGAAGTTTAGGTTGATCATCTGTAATGTTTCTTTTGTCTGAATGATTTGTTGATCCAACGTTTAAGGCTTTCGTACCTATATCAGGTTCAATGGTCAGCTCTTTAATCACTTGTGAATGATAACCATCTTTGTTCATCAACTCAGAAAGTGGAATGGGAGTTTTTACTTTGGCTAATTCCCCTTCGAGGCTGAGGCTGAAAGGTGTAGGGAATCTGCTTTCTCTCATCAATTCTGGTTTGTCTACCACATTCTTCTGGCTGGAAGTACTTGGTTGATTAGTTGATGAAACCTCAGGCTGCGACGATCTTTTCAAAATAGTAAGATTTCTTTTCGCGGGAACTTCGGCAGTACTCTTCTCAGGAATCTTCTCGACAGATGGTTCAGAGGCATTTTTAGTTTTGACTACCTTCTTCGTTTCAATCATCTTTTTCAGGGAACTTCCTTCTATCTTTTTACTTCTCAGATTGTACTGTCGGTGTACCTCCAAAATGGAATTTTCGAATGCCTATTGTTCAGCATCTTCAGCTTCTTCACTTACCTTTGTTTGATTGAAAAGAAAAAGTTCTTGCTCTTCTTGGGTAAGGAAAATAGCTTCGTTATCGTGAATGACCATGAGATTTATGTGGGTATCTTCTAGTTCCTCAATCACTTCCTCTCCTTTATCAACATAATTTTCTTGTAGGGGAGGTCTGATCTGTTGATATGGACCTCTCTGCTCTCTTTAATCCCTAGGATCCCTCTGTCTGATTTGAGGATGGTTTCTCCTGAAGTTAGGATTCCGAACTTGAGGAGCTGGTGGGTTTTCTCTCAGAGGATTTCTTTCTAACACAGTAAGTCTTTCCATCATTCTTTCCATAGCTCTGGCCAAGGAATCCAATTTGGAATCTGAGGTTGATGTGGAAGGTTCCTCTTTAATTTTGACTCTCCTCTCTGACCTCTATCGTGCCCTTTTTTCCAACAAATTGCCCTCCACACTTATTGCGCTTTTCTGCATGTCTTCCAGGGTGGTAGAATTTCTTTCCCTTAGTTGGTACGACATATCAGCGTCAAAACCATCAGGGAATTTTATCAATGCCAAACCCTGTGGAGGTTTGATTTCGGCTGGGATTGCATTGTACAGGTTATTGAAATGAGTGCAGTAATCTTGTATTGTCTCACCTTGATTTCTTCTAATATTTTTGTATTCTGACAATATTTGGAGAGGGTTTTTCTTTACCTCCCATCTGTCTAGAAAACTCCTTTGAAATGCGGTAAGGTCAAGGATTGAGGTGGCACGTAAACCTTTATACCATTTCTTAACGTCACCTGTCAAACTTTGGGAAAACAATCTCATTTGAACGTTAGCCTCATCTACTTCGTGAAGGTCAAAATAATCATTCATTTTATCAACGCGTTGTTGGGTGTTCAAAGGTCATATTCCATCAAACTGTGGGAGTCTCATTTGATAGTCTTGGGGCATAGCATGAAGAGGCGCGGCCAACACCAAGGGAGTGTATCTAGTTGCCATGATAGGTGGAGGAGGTGGGATAACCAACTGCATGATAGGCGAGGTAGCGACTGAAGACGAGGACGAGGAGGGACTGGCTAGCACCGAGGGAGTGCTTTGCGGTTTAGCAATGGGAGATATAACTTCAGGATTCCGGGGTTGCAAAACGGTTGGGTCCAAAATGATTTCAGTCACAAAACTATTGGATCTTGTCCTAACCAAGCTTTGTTCAGAAAGGGTGTCAAAGTCAGGGTTTTGAAAGGTAACGAGCTCCCCTGAAAAGGAAAGGGACTTATGAAAGGGAGTATGACTTACTGAGCCTTCAGCTACAGTCTTTTTCCTAAGCAACTGTTCTGGGTTATCTGTTACTATCGCAGGTTTTGGGTCTGGATGAGATTGAGTATAAACTTTCTTGGGAGCCAGATTTCTTTTTTATTTATATATATATATACTTTTTAGTTTTATGAGTCTGAAAATAATATGTACAAATTTTAATCAACCTCTAAACATTACTTTCTTCTCAAATTTGCAATATTTCAGGAAGAAACTTTTCTTCTAGGGAAAAGAAAACGTGAAGCTATAAATTTTTAGTTTTGTTCTGTTCCCCAGTATGAGTCGCCACTATGTTAGCGCTCTGTAAATTTCCAAGAGGTTGTTAGGAAGAAGAACTCTACGAGAGGTAACTTTATCCAACCTCTTTTGAAGCTGGGATCTAGCCCTTCCAACTTCAGAGAGGGATCTCTCTATATGATTTAGATATGTTTTAAACTTTTTAAATATTAGGCTAGATAAATAAATAAGTCAGTTTTGTTGTCGTAGTGTTTGTAGAGTTGGTTGAGATAGTTTACACATCCATTGGGCTATGGGGTCCGTGTCGTAAAGATGAAATCCGAACCAGAAAAATAAAGGAACCTTTCACAGGGAGAGATAATATAGTCACTGGATTCTTTAATAGCATAAATGAGGAATAGCAGAAAAGATGAGAAGACAATTACAACAAAGAAGCAGTTAAGAATTTTTTTATTGTAAAATGAGAAGATAAAACACTAAAATCTTTCAAGCCAGAAACAAGGTATACGAGATAAATCCTGCAACGTTCGTTACTTCCAAAAATTAGATTTAGAAATAGTATGATAACAAAACGAGAATAACATTCAACTTAGAGGTAAAAACATCACCAGTGAATACACGCAAGAATCTTGTAAAGTGTCTCTTTGTATTAATGGAAGATCTCTTCAAAAAATATTACATTCTGATAGCTTGTCGGGTGTGAGGATCAACAACCCTCAATACTTCGAAAGATGAAGTATTTATAACTCAAAATTACAAACAATACTATCATCAAAGATCAGGACGTGGTAAATCTATTTTTAGCCTAACTAACTTAACAAATTTCAGAAATCTAAGAACTGCTTAATGATGTGTCACAACTGCATGCCGTTTTCTGGGTGGACCGTTGGTGAGGCCTTTGCACGACCTCATCTAACTGGACAAATGACTAGGCTGGGACAACTCATCTGCTACTCGATCATATCACAGAGTTCTTCCCATCGAAGATGACTGGGCACGTTGACTTTGAGTAGCCTTCGATAAACTTCATCCATTTCTGTGTATTTGGCGAAGGTAGGTTTGGTGACGAAGATGTATCGAATCTCATGCTGAATATTGATGTCCCACTGAAGTGCATTTAGAAATGCCTTGCCAGTGATGCTTCCTTGAATTCCTGCAAACTTTGAACTGTCCTTAGCCACATCGGCCAGTCTCTTTTTGTAGTCTGGGAGTGTCATCTATTTGTCAATGATTACTTTCAGACCAGGAAGACCTTTCTTCTGTAGAGCCTCAATCTTACTAAAAAACCTTTGTACCCCTAGGTCCATGGCCTGAACCTTTTCTTCCATCTGAAGCATTAATCCTCTCTTGGTCAAAACTCTTTTGACCTCAAGGATGGTCTCTGTTCTATCTTCAATTTTCAGCTCTTCCAGCTCCTCCATGGTCTTAGAATTTAGGAACTTGATGATTTCATTAGCCTGGGTGGGCATCTCTCCCAATTTTGATTTGATCTTCTTAATGGCCTGTTTGCTTCTCTGCACTAACTCATTTTGTTCAAACATGATCTGTATCATTGGCCATATCTCGTTCATAGACTTGGTGATGTCTGTCCAAACGCTTTCTTTAACTTCGGCCAGAGTTTTACCTGCCACTGTTTTCTTTATGAGCTGTTGTAACTCTTGTTTGCGCTGGTCTGACACCTGTTTTTCCTTGGAGAGGATGATATGATAGGAAGATTTGAGTTCTTGAAGGTTCTCAATCTCCTTCTTGAGCCTGCTGATCTCTATTTCCTACAAGCTCATCTTTTCCATAGACTTAGCCAATTCGGTTGTCTTTTCCAGAGATGTCATTGGATTTGTCGATGGGACTTCTACTACTGATGTTGTGCTCACTCCTGAAAGTGGAACTGCACTCAATGGAATGAATTCCATTGGCAGCAGCTGTAATTTCTCTTTTACCAGCTTCTCCATCTCAGCTTCCATTTCCTTTAGTTGTGCATTCTGCTCCATGAGTAGTTGTGCATTCTGCTCCATGAGTAGTTTGAGCATTTCATCTTTTTCTCCTTCTCTCTTTGTTATCTCCTTCACCTGCGAATCCTCTGTTGGCGACAGTTTCAATTGTTTCCTAAAGGAGGCTATGTCAGAATTTTTCTTCTTAATCATCTCCTCGGTTGCTTTCACGTTCGAGGGATCGTAGTCGATCTTGAGGACCAGTTCCTCCAAAGTCTTGATCTTGTTGTCCTTGGCAAAGGATTATATCTTTTCCAACTTCAACTGTGTTTGGACATTGTTTAGAGACACTTGCAATTTGGATGCAGTCGTGGAAGCATGCGCCAACGTATAGAAAACCATCTCTCCTGTTTTCTTGTGCAAATCCATCTGATCGGTCGGATTCACGTCCCTAGTTTGGAATTCAAAGGTGTCCCTTTTGTAATCAGTGATTACCTTTGGATCTGGAACCTGTGCTTGGAGGAATGCCATATGCATTCTACCCTTCTCAGTGTCAAATGCCGATAGTAGCCTATGTTGTGCAGTTGACGGTTGCTTCCAGAACTAGGCACAAGTGCTGCTGGTTAGAGTCTGATTCCTTTTCTTGATCAGATCATATTTTTCAAAGATGCTTAGCTTCGGTCCTACCTTGCCTGGCTGGGTGGTTTGTGTAGTATCTGTAGATTTCTTCAGCAATGCTTAGGTTATGATATGTTGGAGTCTTGCACTGAGGGGCGGCCTATCAACCTTGGTCACTGTAGTAGATGGGACTTCCTTCTCCCCAGTTGGGTCAGGAGATGAACTAGTTCTAGACCTCTTGGTATGCAATTGGAATTCTTCTGACAACACTTCAGTGACAGGCGGAGACAAATATTGCCTAGGCCTTTTCTCTTTTGGAACCTGTGGAGTGGTTGTTTGTGATACAGTGGTCGGGGGATCCTGTTGTTCTGCTTCGAC
>CBVK0100413518.1:0-19597 GCA_900067695.1 Picea abies
CATAGATATATCAAGTGACACGAGAGAGCCCTCTCTGAGTTGAGCAGGCTAGTGCCTCAGCTCTAAAGCTGGTTGAAATAGTTACCTCTGTCATTTGTATATTCAGTCAGACAAAATTTACAGAGTGCTAACAGAAAGGATAAGTTAACATTGGACTTGTATAAATATAGAGAACTATCTCTCATTTTGTCATAACACTTGGATCACTTTCTCTCTCTTGTGTAGCGCTAACCTCTTGAGATTCTAGCGCACTTCTTCTTGGTGATGGGATTTTCTCTTGGACAATTTATTATCTAGTGAAAGATTGCAGCTGAGTTTTCTCCCTTGTGAAGAAGGGTTTCCTAGGATATAAAAATATATAAAAAATTCAACATGGTATTAGAGCAGTGTTCCTGAAGAAGCCATTGCACAAGCTTCTCCAGCACCTTTCTATGCTAGTCGTCACCTTCTTGCTACAACTGCAAAAACGACCCTTACCCTTTTTCCTTGTCAAGCTAGTTTTAGCACTTTCCCTTGATCGTTGGGCCTAATCTCTTCACAGACAAGTACGGCCTAGTCCAACGCATCACTTGCAACCTTCAGATTGCAAATTGAAAGAGTTTGGATTTTCGGCCTTAGGGTTTCTAGGGTTTCTGCAATCATGGTGGGCAACGTTCCTGTGGAAGATAGGCTTGTTGGAGCCTCTAACTTCAACTCTTGGAAATCAAGATTACTCATCACTCTAGAGGAGAGTGACCTAATGAAGTTTGTGGAGGAATTTGTACCAAAACCAGCAGATGCGTCAGAGAAAACTCAGTTGAAGAAAAATGACGCCAAGGCTAGAAAGATAATTATTTACTCTGTGAAAGATCATCTTATTCCACACATCTCCCCAATGAAGACAGCCAAAGAGATGTTTGATGCTTTGAAGAAGTTGTTTGAAAGTAAGAACACCTACAGAGCCATTGCCTTGAAGCACCAGCTTCAGAATATTAAAATGACCAAGGCAGATACAATTGCCACCTTCTTCATGAAAATTGTTGAGATTAGAAATCAGTTAGGCGCCATTGGAGAAATCATCTCAGACAGAGAGCCGATAATGCTAACCCTCAATGGTCTTCCAAGTCATTGAGAGTCGTTCATCCAGAGAATCCGTGGATGATCCAAATTGCCTAAGTTTGATCGCTTATGGGTAGACTGCACTCAGGGGGAGACAAGACTTGCAGTGAGAGCTGCACATAGTTCCCATCATGATGAAAGTCATGCACTTGCCTCTCATGCAAGGAAAGGTAGAGGAAGAGGAAAATGTAAGGAAATATTTCAGAGGAAACGAAAGCCACATCAAGCTCATGAACACAAGGAGAAAGGCATGTCAAAAGTTCAATGTTACAGATGTGATAAATATGGACACTATGCCAGAGACTGTCCTATACGAAAGAAAGGAAGGAGGCATGAAACCACTACCAACGTTAATGAAGATCCACCTCACACTAGATCTGATCCTGCTGAAGAGTTCTTCATCTCAGCCCTCTCAGGTACAATTCCTACTAGCAATAATATATGGTTGATTGACGGTGGTGCTTCCAGACATATGACTGGATATAAAGAACATCTCACTGAACTAATGGAGAAGGATTCTCGGTTACATATTGTACTTGGTGACGATGCTAGATATGTTGTGAAGGGAATTGGAACCACTTCCTTTCAACTAGACTCACGTATTCCACTTCATTTGAGTGATGTATTGTTTGTATCGGGGATGAGAAGGAACCTTGTCTCTATTTCAGCCTTAGAGGACAAAGGATACAAGGTTGCCTTCTCCGATGGAAAAGTTCTTGCATGGCACAATAACTCTAGTATGGATTCAGCCAATGTAATTGGTATTCGAGAAGACAGCTTGTACAAATTGACAGTTCATCCAGTTCAGGCACTTGTACATGATTCTATCAGTCTAAGTGAGCTTTGGCACATAAGGCTTGCTCACTTACATTACAGAGCTCTTCCCGCTCTGGGGAAGATGGTGACTGGTGTTCCAACACTTTGTGTTCAACATGATGACGTTTGCAAAGGTTGTGCTCTTGGCAAGAATGCCAGTGGGACGCTTTCGAGTAGTGACAACAGATCCAAAGGAATCTTGGATCTAATACATTCATATTTGTGTGGACCTATGACAGTTGCTTCCTTGAGTGGATACTTATACTATGTGATTTTCATTGATGATTACTCAAGGAAGACATGGATTTACTTCTTGAAATCCAAGGAATCAAAAGAAGTCCTTCTCAGATTCCAAGAATTTAAAGCTCAGATTGAGAACCTAAATGGAAGGAAGGTTAAGACCTTGAGATCGGATAGTGGAGGAGAATATACCTCCAAATGTTTTATTGATTTATGCATTGAGGCAAGGATCAAGGAGTACATTGTTCCTTACAACCCTCAACAGAATGGAATTGTAGAAAGGAAGAACAAGTCTATTGTGGAAGCAACTAAGGCAATGATCCATGATCAAAGTTTATCGATGTTTCTTTGGGTAGAAGCATCCATGACCGCAGTATATGTGCAGAACAGAAGTCCTCACAAAATTTTGAAGAACATAACTCTCGAAGAGGCCTTCACTAGAGTTAAGCCTGAAGTAGGACACTTTAGGATATTTGGGTGCCCAGTCTACATTCACATACCCAAGGACAAAAGATCAAAACTAGAACCCTCCGGCAGGAAGGGCACATTTGTTGGGTACAGTGAATCATCAAAGGCATATCAGATCTACATTTCAGGTCATAGACAGATCGAAGTGAGTGGAGATGTTTCCTTTGAGGAGGAAGTTGCCTTCAGAAAATCGAGAAGGTCTCACATAGAGACTGATAGTGAGAGAGAGAGGAAGAGATGGTGTCTTCCCCACCTCACACCCTAGCAGTACAGAGAGAGCCAGATGAGCTAGTAGAGACTATTGAGGCAGTACATCCTATTGATGTTCCTAGAGAAATTACAGTGGGTCGGAAAAGACCTGCATGGGCTCATCAGACTTTGCAGGAGGCAGAGCGACATGCAGCTGCTTGTGGTACTTTTAGAGAAAGTAAGAGACCCCAAAGATTCTCAAGTTATATAGCAGCCATGAGCCACATCATTGATTCTGAGCCTTCCAGTTATGAGGAGGCATCTAGTTAGCCAGTATGGAAGGATGCCATGATGGAGAAGTATCAATCCATCATGAAGAATTATGTATGGGACATTGTTCCAAGACCCAAAGGGAAGTCTGTTCTGAATTCCAAGTGGATTTATAAGATAAAATATGCAATTGATGGAAGCATTGAGAAACACAAAGTGAGATTTGTGGCCAGAGGATTCTCTCAGGTGGAGGGAATAGACTATGAGGAGACTTTTGCTCATGTTGCTCAATATACCTCCATTCAGACGATTATTGCACTTGCTTTAGCCTTGGGTTGGAGACTACATCAAATGGATGGGAAGACAGCCTTTCTCAATGGCGAGATTGAGGAAGAAGTGTATATCGAGTAGCCAGATGGCTTTGTGATCCATGGGAAGGAGTCCCATGTGTGCAAGTTGAAGAAAGCTCTATATGGACTCAAGCAAGCCCCTCGTGCTTGGTATGCGAGGATTGATGGATACCTAATGAGTCTAGGTTTCAGCAAAAGTGTCGTTGATGCCAACCTGTACTATAAAGTTGATAATGGTGAATCCCTAATTCTGATCCTGTACGTTGATGATTTATTCCTCACCGAGGCAAAGCATCTCATTACTTGGTGCAAGCATGAGTTGGCTTTTGAATTTGAGATGAAGGATCTCGGAATGATGCATTACTTCTTGGGACTTGAGGTATGGCAGAGAACTGGTGAGATTTTTCTGAGTCAAGGGAAGTACACAATTGAGATCTTGAGGAGATTTGGTATGACAGACTGTAAGTCCATGACCACACCGATGGTGATGAATCTGAAGAAGTTGAGCAAGTCTTCTTCCGATTCAGACTTGATTGATCTGACTATGTATCGACAACTGATTGGATCACTGATGTATCTGGTTAATACCAAACCTGATATTTGCTATGCAGTGAATGCACTTAGCCAGTTCATGAGTCAGCAGAGACAGATACATTGGGTGACTGCGAAGCATGTGTTGAGATACTTACGAGGCACAGTTGGATATGGACTAAGATGTGCTTCTAGTATCGACATGAGATTGTAGGGATATGCCGATTTAGATTGGGCAGGAAGCACAATTGACAGAAATAACACCTTCGGATGTTGCTTCAGCCTAGGATCTACCATGGTTTCCTGGTGCAACAGGAAGCAAACTTTTGTGGCCCTGAGTACCGCAAAAGCCGAGTACATTGCAGTATGTACGGCAGTACGCGAAGCAGTGTGGCTTCGCAAGCTCCTTGCAGGTTTGTTTGGTCAGATGTTGGATCCCACCGTGATACATTGTGACAACCAGAGCTGTGTGAAGCTCTCAGAGAATCCAGTATCTCATGACAGTACCAAACATGTTGAGATCAAGTATCACTATATTCGTGATATTGTGTAGAGGAAGGCAGTTCAAGTGGAATACCTTCCTACCGATGAGCAGATCTTAGATGTTCTCACCAAGCCCCTTGCCAGGTTGAAGTTCGTGTACTTTCGTGATAAACTTGGGGTGATAGAGAATGTCCCTCTTGCTGAGAGGGAGTGTTGATGATTGCAACTTCATGAGATATTCTTCAGGTCTTCTCCCCAGAGCAGTGGGTTGGGTCGACCTGTGCCTTCTCCCTATCTTCTCCTCGATGGACTGCGTTGGGTTGACCTGAGACAAGTCTTCTCCTTATTTGTGTTGGGCTGGGTTGACCTGAGACAGGTCTTCTCCCCAGGTGGATGGGCTGGGTTGATCTGTGGGGACACCCCTGATCTTCTCCCCATATCAGGCTGGGTTGACTTGGAGAACGCTCCTCTGAGACTGAGTTGAGCATGACACTTGTCATAGGAGTGGAAAATTGTCCTGGGATGGCACCCAATGTCCCATGGGAGCAGACCATGTGGACATGTCACTTGGGAGTGTTGACCAAGTGGACACATCATGAGGGAGCAACCCTTGACAATGATGATGACTTGTTCTAGTGGGTCGTAGCCCCTAGAAGAGATGAGGACATTCACACTGGGTGCAGCCATGTGTGACATATTGATGCAGTGTTTCACTATGATGCCCAGAGACAAGAAGAAGCCCAACGTCTTGTGTAGAAGACCCATCAGAAGCCCAACGTCTTGTGTAGAAGACCTAATCAGCTAAAGTCGGCCTGGATGAAAAGACACCTTTTGGAAAGGATAAGTTCACATTGGACTTGTATAAATAGAGAGAACTATCTCTCATTTTGTCATAACACTTGGATCACTTTGTCTCTCTTGTGTAGCGCTAGCCTCTTGAGATTCTAGCGCACTTCTTCTTGGTGATGGGATTTCCTCTTGGACAATTTATTATCTAGTGAATGGTTGCATCTGGGTTTTTCTCGCTTGTGAAGAAGGGTTTGCTAGGAATCTCTTGTGTATCTTGTGCATGGTTATCTTCTTGTGATCTTGGATATTTGTATGATGCAATTAATGCTTAGGGTTTATGCTTCATGATGTTTATGCTATTGTAAAATTGAATAGAATGTTAACAAGTTGATCAAGCATAAAAATTCAACAGATTCCACCCTAGATTAAACCCTAACTATGGTGCTCCTCCAAACAACATTTATTGCTTTGACAACTCTTCAAAGGACTCTTGGCAATTCCTAAGGCTAGGGCACACCTCCCAAGCCTTCTATTTCATCCTTAGCACGTCACTTTTCCTCCATGCAGTGCTTCATTAATGACCTTTTCTACCATTGAGTTTAAACTTAATTTTATAATTATGTCCAATGTTACCAACATCATGTCGGCAAATATATCATTGAGGGTCCAGAATATAACTTATCGACAATATCGGGGAAAATATCAGAAAATATTGGCAAGCTTAGAAAAATACAAAAATATTAATTTTTTTCATTTTTTTAAACATCTAAAGAGACAACAACATCAAACAAACACATTGCCACATAAATATAAAAATAAAACTAATATATATGATGTCAAGTAATACATCACACATCAATACTAAATTCTGATATGTGTCCCGTTTCCTAAGTCCTAATAGGCTGAGACAAAATCACTTTAAAAAAATCACTTTAAAAAAATAATAAATGTATCTCATGAGTCATCATCACGAGTCATCTAGATACTACAATGATAAATACACTAAGGAATCATCAATTCCCCTTACCCCTTTCATGGGAAAAGGTCACTGCTCTTCCTTTGGAAGCAATAAGTGTCTATGCTGGGGCTGAGATGGAAGGTGTTGGGGCTAAGGTGGAAGCTGAAGTGAGATGTCTTTTGCTTGACACTTGTCTCTGTGGAGGTAGTGGCTGCAGCACACTCTCAATCTCCTCGTCCAAATGTATCTTCCCTAGAAGTGGAACATCCTCCTTTGCTTCCTCCCCCTCCTCAAGCACATTAGCATCCTCCTTCAATCATTTCAATGCCTCCTCTGTGATATGTCTCTCAGCCTCCACCCTCCATGGAGTTGTGGTATCAATGCATCCATGTTAGGTATTTTGTCAATTTGCTTCACCCATAGCCCAAGATTGTAGTAGACATTGACCATGTCATTAAGGCACTAGTTATCTAACCTATATGAGGTTCATATTGTAATTAGAAGGTGATAGGGGTAAATTAAAACTAATGAATTATACTAAATTAAAAATTTAATTTGAACATTTATAACCTGTTGTGCTTCTTGGAGTGTATTTTTCTAAGTTGCACAATACAGGGAAGTGGATACAAGTTTCCGAAACGTGACCCCCCCAAAATTTGGAAATGGGGAAACACAATATATATATATATATATAATATATATATATATATATATATATATATATAATTAATGTGTTATTTTATAAATAGTGCATTATATTAAAACTTTGAAAGAAAGCATTATGAATGAATGAGCAAGAACATTTAAATGACGAGCAATGTTCCACCATCACTTATATTGGGATCCTCATAATTAGTATCACCCTTCACCTCTTGTCTAGCCTTTGCCTATACCTTGATCCTCTAGTAACATCAGTTAGCACCACCCCCAATTTAGTTGTCTATCTCATTAAACACCACCATAGGAATACAATAGACATATAAAATACTAGAATGCTCCTCCACAATCATATTCCATCAATCCATACCAATATGCAAGGAGCAAGGTAAGTATCTAGGTACTAGAACCATCATCAAGCAAGCCGATCCAAGATGTGCCATCCATCAATATCAAACCATAGTATCAAGGAGCATGTTATCACTAAGCATCAAATCTAACCATGAATCAAGGTAAGCCACCATATGAACCACCGAATCAATCATGTAGCATCCATGTATCACCAAGATGAAGTAAAAGGGTCCTCAACCACAGATATGCCCAACCAAGATGTACCATCTCCAAACAAATCTGAAAGGTGAGTATATCAGCATCCCTGTAAGTTACCCCTGAAAATCTGTCATGTGATAAAACTCACACATTTACCACTCATGTAAATATGAGGGGTAACAAGGTCAACAAAGCAATGTTATTTAAGGCCCTTTTTTCCAAGCACCTAAAGTAAGACGGCAGTCCTTTTACCTAGTCTGCAAAAACATATGGCCTTGAAGAAACACGATTGAAAATTGCAAACATTAGACTCAAGCGGCCATTTAGTGAAGAAATGCAAGAGATTATGCAGAGTCAACTTCTGTTTGAGTGAAACAGACATTGAAATTTAGTTCACTGATGCTAACATAGATATCGGAGTGCTATTTTATGGCTCAAAGGTGTGTGTATTGTATTTTTATTTAACTTTCAGCATTAGGTTTTCGCATCTTTTCATAAAATGTAATTACTCTTTTGCAGTTGGCTTGCTCTGTATATTCTGAATTGTATCTGTTAATACTAATAGCCATATCTGAGTTTGACTATGTAGGTGTTTGATGCTATTATATGTGACCCGCCATATGGTGTTCGTGCGGGGGGGAGAAAATCAGGTGGAAGAAAACTGTTGAAGGGAACTGTAGGTCCTTATGTCATACCAGATGATAAAAGAAGAGACCACATTCCATCGACAGCTCCATACAGTCTGGTTGAATGTGTGCATGATTTGCTTGATGTTGCTGCTCGCTTGCTGGTTATGGGTGGAAGGCTTGTTTTCTTCTATCCTGTAGCATTAGGTGAGGACTCGGCAGATATTTTTCCAGATCATGGATGTTTTACATTGGTATCGCACAGTGAGCAAATTCTTAGTACTAGATACAGTCGGTGCTTATTGACAATGGAGAAAACAGCTGAGTACACTGCAGAAATCGCTGCACAAGCAAGGGAGAAGCACTTAGAATTCAGAGAAAACCATGCTAAATTGTTAGAAGAAACGAGAGAGAATGGGAGCCTTCATTCAAAAGTTTTCAGCACCACAGAAGATTTAGAACTTTCTTTGGGATTATCAGGAATGAACATTAAACGTGATAAGGATTCAAAACCCAAGTATAGAAGCAAATGTGTTTGACAGGACACTAACTTGGATTGTCTCTCTGTGTGCATGCGAATTTATGCTTTATCCTTGACATATATCTGTAAGGTACACGAATTCCTAGCATCTTATCAGAAGCACATGACAATCATCTGAAATTGGTAAACTCACACTACCTGCAAATACGGTAAAGAAGCAACACTTCCCTACACAGCATTGCTAATGCGGCAATCCCAATATGTAAAAATGTTCCTCGGGACCGACCTTCTCAATGAGCAGGGGGGAGTCAAATTTGAGTACTTGTTCTAGAACAAATAGCCAATAGTCATGAATCGTATGATGGTAAATTACCATGAGCGAGAAAATATTTATGGGCTAATGGAGAACTATTGAGATTTTGACTTCAAAATTTTGAAATGGTTATTGGTCTTATCTGATTCATCTAAAGGTGCCAAATGGAGATATTATTATCAATTCTTATTTATTGTGTATAAGTTTTTATTATTTTGCGAATCGTTTGTTTTTCTTCAGTATATGATTTATGAACATAATTCAATGGAGTTCTATGACAATATTGTATGTTATTTGTCTTCTACAACATAAATTACCATCAACTGCCATGTTTTGACAACCATGATTTATTTTGGATATCTCCTGGCAATATTAACTATGAGCATGGAAAATACATTACCATTCTTAGTTGGTTGAATTTTCAGAACCCATGTTTTGGAGCTTAAGCTCGACGATTGAAGCAATAACTTTTAGGTTTTCTCTAGCCGATATGTTTTGGTCTTTGTGTGTGATTTCCCCAACACTATAAGACTGTTTCCAAAAGTATTTGGATTGGATTCTAAATTTAAAGATGAACAACTACGAGACAGTAGCTTCATCAATAGGTCGTGATGTAGTTGCACCTATACGGATACGATGTTTAGCGGAGGGAATCGGCTTTGGTTGTTAGTGTACCCGTAGTATAAGCCAAGTAATCCTCAATCAGTGGAGTTCTTTCATTCCATGCTTAATTCCAGAAAAGAAACGAAGAGTAAAAACACTGTATATTAGTAGCAAAGACGAACACATTGGCACAGATAAAATGATTATTGAGAAGGAAAAAGAATAGGCACAACCGATCTCTATTCTTCTCTCTGTGATTTATCCCTTGTCCTTTACTACCGAGTTGTATCACTTGAAAAATTATAATCCCAAGTATTTCTTAATTGAGTATGCATGCATGTATTAATATCATTCAAATTTATCTCTTTAGCAATTTGATGCATAAATGGTAATTTTCCCTCGTACATGGTAGAGAATGATACTGTTATTGATGGGTCGATTGATAATGGGAAATTAGGCTAGTGAAAATTTTAAAACAGGAGTAGCCAAGCTTCCAAAATTGTGAATTAGCACATAGCCTTTAATCGAAACATAATTTTTATGAAAAGATGAAAAGTCAAATGTTATAAACCAGCATTTAAGCATTTTATCAAATGATATTTACAAATTTTAAATATCGTGTTTAAATTAAGTAAACACAAAATACATTGAAAAATTTTGAGTGGAAATTTTTAGGTAAATCCTACATTTGCACATGGTATCCAATGCAAATATGTGATTATGATTATGGCATCTAACCCTACAGGGACATTAAGTAAAGTAGAGGCAAACAACTTGGGGAATCAACCATGATACCTTTTTCATATATTTCAAAACACCATTTATGCTAGTATATTAGACTATATCAAATAAATATTCTCTAAACATATATAGAGATAAATATTTATAGTTAACCCATTAGAGAATTTCATTATGAAAGTAATAGGCATAAATTATAAACTAAAATGTAATTAGAAATTGTTGAAATCCATATATTCTATATAGATTTCAACTATTTATATTTATTATGTTGTGTAGAAATATAAATTGAATGGTTGAAGTGTTCTTTAAATATTATTATTATTATTATTATTTTATATTTGTTACATAAAGTTTTATGAATAAGTGAATTATTACATTGATGTGAAGTTGTGTATAAATATATGTTGAATGGTCACATACATGAATAGACATGTGCCCTTTGATTATTATTAGTAGATGATATATTTTATGTTTGTTACATAAACTTCTTTATAATATAATAATAAAACATTTTTTGTATTGATTGTTTGTGTAGATAGTTGTTGCACTTAAAACAACAATTTGTCTTTAACAATACCGTTGTATCCTTTTATGTGCTTGCT
The DNA here is from genome assembly GCA_900067695.1 of Picea abies. Lineage (NCBI taxonomy): Eukaryota > Viridiplantae > Streptophyta > Pinopsida > Pinales > Pinaceae > Picea > Picea abies. Next base: position 10,765 of record CBVK0100413518.1, read on the forward strand.
ACATTAACTTACTTGGTAGCAAGGTTGTAGAATGTGTCAACAACATAAGTATTGAAATGTAGTTATTTTGTTTTTAATATATAACCACTAGAGATTGCAAGTGGCTTGTAATAGTGAAACCTTTTTGAAAGCTAAATTTTGTTCCTACTAGTAGTATAAAGTTCAAGAGTATTTCAAAGGGATATTTCAAAGGAACTAGATTTTTTTTTAAATTGATAATGTGGCCTCCATTTTTTCTATGAGAATATTGGGAGTATTAATGTGGTCTTAAAAGGGATTGGGTTGGTGTTTCTTCTACTAGGTTGTGCACTTTTGAATAAGTACTTTTTCCATCACCCTTAAACTTCTTGGACATTGTATCTTTTTTTCCAACAATGAATTGGTTTGGTGTTTCTTCTACTAAGTTGTGCACTTTTGAGTAAGTATTTTTCTTGTCACCCTTAGGCATCTTGGAGCTTATATCACCTTTTTCCAATAATAGGGTTGTGAAAGTCAATGATTTGTATGACATCTCAGTTACCATATGCAATGCACTAGAGATTTTCATTATGACCAATTGACATGAGTATAGAAAAATTGAGAAAACTTATTAGGGCTTATTTCTAAGATTATGTTTATATAATTTTTGGGTGGAGGTTGGGAGTAGATAGTGAAAGATCTTTGAACTTTAAATTAAGTTTTTGATAGTGTGAAATGGTTCTACCTTCTTTGGGACATATTGGTTACCCTTGATGGGTGGTAAATATGAAATGTATCTTTTTAATTGTAAGTAATAAAGGACATTGTTGTTTTATGTGGGAAAAATGATAGTACTAAAACAATGAATTTCACCAAATGACTACAACATTAAAGTACATTTCACAACAAAGCTTTCACCTACACTTGATAGGAATATTGTGTACCAAAAAGCCAAAGGATTTTTCTACATCCAACTAATGGGTAGTTCTTAGTAAGAAAGGTCTCTCCCTTCCTTGAGTTGGGGCAAAGATATGATAATGGAGTCAAGATATTTAGGCAAACACTTGGAACCTAGCCTTGGTTAAAGACCCTAGAGTGAAATCTAAACAAATATGGTAACATAGATTATGATTATGGAGAGGGTTTGTTGCTAGCACAACTACAATTTCACTTGCTAATTCCTTCCATAAAAGACACTTAGTCTTTGAATGAAATGGGAGATGAAATTTTAATAAATGTGGGTAGTATATGTTATTAACATGGAGAGAGGATTCATTGCTAGCACAATTTCAACTTAACTTGGCAATTCCTTCCATACAAATGGCTTGGTGTTGAAACTCTTTGAATGAAATAGCAGAAGCACTTCTAATTCATACTTATAGCTTAGGCCTCTATGTTAACTTTAAAATAGAGGATCATTTACAAGCTAAGAAAGCATATCGTGGTTACTCCTTGACCATAAGCTCAAAAGGCTCTCTAGGTTTTTAGTAAGAATTTTGGAAACATAGGTGAACTATCTAACTTGCTTTCCACGGGTTTTTCTATTCCCTATATTTTTATCCTAGGTCTTTTCTTCTTTTCCCCTCCCTTTGGCAAAGGTATTATGAAATAAATGGGGGGGACTTGATCATGTCCCCCCTACCATGATATGTTTACAAGTCTCAATACAATCGTGAATTTGTATCAACACAATAGGTGTCAATTCAAGCACTGTGATAATGAAATGGAAGTTAAAGCCACAACAATGCCTCATACTTTCTCATTTTCTCCTTCTAGTGATGGGGTTTATTGTAGCATCCCCAACCCCAAGCTGAGCCATGTCACACGAAAATTTGAACTATGATATCAATTTAATTAACTACATGCTCTGCATAAGAACGTAAATGCAATGTTAACAACATATAAATTTCAATCATAATTATAACAGTAAATACCCATAACAGAAAATAGATAAATAAACACATTGTAATTAAAACAAACACATAATAGACACTTATTTTCTGCAAATAAGTTATTGACTGCTTGTAAACCTCAAACTTTCCTCCCAACCATAGACTTTGTTGCTCAAACTCTCAGTGGCAGGTCACTCTCGAGCTAGGGCTAAAACTCCACCAGGGAAAGGAATCTTAAGCCAAGCTAAGCTCTATCAACAACCAGAATACTTAAACTAAGGTGCTAACTCTAGTAAACGACCTACAACCTCTCATTCTCCACATGGATGTCCCACCCTACGAAGTGCACCCCTTCTTTGCTCAACGGTCCTTTGGTTGCCCCACTTCCCTTCCGGGGCTTCAACAACAGGCTGGACAATAAGTCTTAGAGCCCTATAGATGCAACTTGGTACCCAGGGAACAAATCCCACCAATTCTCTCACTTGGAGAAAATGTTCACAAGCCTGACAACCCGCCTCTTCAGCTCAATTTACCCAGGTCCATCGGTTGACAACAGTTCCAGAGCTTCCCAAGTACTAGTATGGATGATGGATGCAGAAATGTACAGATGGTAGGAGAGAATGATGGGAAAATAGACTTTCTCCCAACTTATGTATGCATGTTCCCAACTTGACACTTGTCATGTTGGGAACTACCTTGGGCCCACTTTTCCCCCACTTGGGTGATGCGTACCCCATCATTAGGAACTTAGGATATATTTGTATTCATAACTTATACTTTAGGAATATTAATATAATATTCCTTTAGGCTTAAGCCCCCTTGGCTTAGCCCCTCTTCCTAGATGCTTAACCTTGCTTTCCCTTTCTAGTGGAGTTTAGCCCCCCATATTCTTTTTTCCAGTCAATATGCAGTAGTGATGTTATTTTATTAATATATGAGTGTGATTACATATTACACGGGATAGGCCCACTAGCCTTTTAGCATCTAGATCACCAACCTAATAACCACACATGCACTCTGGTCTCAAAATACATATACAAATGCACTTTGGCCCAAAATATCATGGCTCGCCAGCTTACAAGTACAATTACAATTGGGGTTTGTCTTAGGGGTATTACATTCCCCTCCTCCTTATTTATGCATTGTCCTTGGTGCATTAGATACACATGTACAGCAAAAAACTTCAAAAGTCTTCAAAAAGATGTGGGTACTCCACTCGCATGGCATCTTCATGCTCTCAGGTTGCATCTTCAGGACTATAACAGGTCCACTAGACCTTTACCATCCCCATTGCTCGATTTTGGAGTAGCTTGACTTTCTGATCCAATATGCACACCAGTTGTACTCATAAGTCTCCTTCTTGCTCCACCTGGATCACATTCCAATCAATTACATAATTAGCATCGGGAACATACTTTTTAAGTAAAGATACATGGAACACATTATGAATGCACATGGATGCGGGTAGTACAAGCATGTATGCAACAGGGCCAATCATTTCCAGGATCTCAAACGGCCCACAATAACACGCTGCCAACTTTGCACATTTCCCAACTTCAAGAAACTTATCTTGGCCTTCACTTTTAAGAACACATGGTCACCCACTTTAAACTCTTTGTGAGTTTTGTCCTTATTTGCATAGTTTTTCTTCCTTTCTTGGACAACCTTTAAATTTTGCTTAATTTTCACCATCTGTTTTTCTATTTCCCTAAGCAATTCTGGCCCAACCACTGCTTTGTCTTTTGGGTTGTCCCAGCTCACTGGTGTGTTGTACTTTCTACCATATAGTGTCTAAAATGGGCTCATCTTTAAAGATGCTTGATACCCATTATTATAGGAAAACTCCACCAAGTGTAGATAATCTTCTCATTTTGATGGTTTATCCATCACATACATCCTCAGCATATCCTTAATCATTTGATTGACCCTCTATGTTTCCCATCTGAGTCTAGATGATATGTTGTGCTAAATTTCATATTTGTCCGAAATCCTTTGAATAATCCCTTCCAAAAGTCTGATGTGAACTTGGGATCTCTGTCAGAAACAATTGTATTAGGCACACCATGAAGCCTGGCACTTTCCCTCATGTAAATATCTACAATGTTAGTTTCCTTACGAGTTAGCTTCACCGGAATAAAATGGGCATCTTTAGTGAGATTATCTACCACCATCATGATGGAATCATGTTGCTTTGTTGTTATGGGAAACTTGGTGATGAAATCCATTGTCACCACTTCCCATTTCCACTCAAGAATGGGAAATGGTTGTAACAACCCTAATGGATGTTTTTGCTCAGTCTTGACCTTCTGACATTCCAGACATCTGGCAATGTAATCAACCACCTCTTTCTTCATACCTGGCCAAAAATATTGGCTTTTGACTGTTGCAATTATTTTCTGGTAACCTCGGTGCCCAACATAAGGCACATTATGAATTTCTTTTAGCACTGGAATTTCCAGCTTCTGAAAATTAGGCACATAAACTCTACCCTTGTACATGAGGATCACATCCTCTCTTAACTCATAACTTTCGATTTTTTGTTGCAAATTACCTTGCTGTAATTTTTCTTTTGTCTATATATAATGTTGATCTGATTTTGCAGCTTCCAAAATTTTGTCTTTTAAATCATATGTATACATGTTAATGTTTGTAGCATGCATCTCATGCATCCTCCTACTAAGTGCATCAACCACCTTGTTCTCTTTTCCTTTGATATACTTTATATCAAATTCATATTCATAAATTCCAGCCATCTACTTTGTCTGGCATTCAAAGTTGGTTGTCAGGAAAATATTTCAGACCACTATGGTTTGTCCTCAACTCGAATCTCCTTCCCATAAGATAGTGTCTCCACATCTTCAAGGCATGCACTATGGTTGTTAATTCTAAATCATGACTAGCATAATTCCTCTCATGCCCTTTCAGCTTCCTTGACTCATAGCATATCTCATGCCCATTTTGACTAAGGAGTCCCCCAAGTTCTTCTTTGCATACATCAATGCACACAATGAAGTCTTCATTTGGATCAACAATCCTCAAAATTGGTGCACTTGTTAGTAAATATTTCAAGTGTTGGAAGCTTATTTCACAATCGAAAGTTGGCTCAAATCTCACTCCCTTCTTTTGTAATATGTGATTGGGTGTGCAATCTTTGAGAAACCTTCAATAAACCTTCTATAGTAACCTGCAAGTCCCATGAAAGATCTCACCTCTAAGACATTCTTTGGTATTGGCCATCCCTGAATGGCTCTTATCTTTTCTGGATCCACAACTATCCCTTCCTCTGAAATGATATGGCCCAAACAATGTATTTTCCTCTGGTAGAATGAGCGCTTGCTCAATTTTGCATATAGTTGATGCTCCCTCAATACTTGTAGCACCATCCTCAAGTGTTGTTCATGTTCTTCTTCAGACTTAGAATATATAAGAATGTCATCCAAGAAGACACTAACAAACTTATCCAAGTAATCCCTGGAAATGTAATTCATTAAACAAACGAAAACAACTGGTGCATTTGACAACCCAAATGGCACCACTGTAAACTCATAATGGCCATACATGTTTGTCTTCCTGATGTCTTCTTCTTTAATTCTTGCCTGATAATAACTTGATATGAGGTCAACCTTGGAGAATATCTTGGCATCTTTCAGCTATTAAAAAAGATCATCTATCCTTGGCAAAGAATACTTGTTCTTCACAGTTACCTTGTTTAGTTGTTCAAAGTCAACACAAAGCCTCAACGCCCCATCCTTCTTTTTCATAAACAGCACTGGGGCACCCCAAGGTGACACACTTGGGCATATATGCCCCCTTTTCAAAAGTTCTTCAATTTGCATTTGTAATTCCTTCAACTTTGGTGTACTCATTCTATAGGGATTCTTGGATACATGGGTTGCTCCAGTCATCAAACTTATAGAGAAATCAATATCTTTTTTGGGTGGCAACCTTGGTATTTCTCTAAATACATCTTAAAACTCTTTTAGGACAACATAGTCCTTAATATTTGGCACTTTATCCTTAGCTTCCTCCTCCATATGTGCTACAAGTATTTGGCATCCTTTCTAGAAGCTTTTCTTCGGTTGCAAGTCTGAAACTTCTCTGATAGTTGTTGCCCTTGGAATACCCTATATTGATCTCAAGTTTCCTTCCTCATCCAAGCAAGTAAAAGCCCTATTATAATAGTCTAGGACAACATGATGTTTTTCCAACCAATCCATACAAATGAGGCAACCATATGAGCCCAAAGGTATGAGATTCAAATCTTCCCTCGTGCTTAGCCCATTCATGTCCATAGGACATTCCTTAACCATCTCATTAATTCTTCTTTTAGCTCATGTAGCTAGCAGCACTCACCAAGATTTTGCAAGCTTACTTCTTGGCAAAGAAATTTTTCCACCATCTTAGGATCTAGATAACTATGACTAGCTCTCGAATCAATTAAAATAGTGATGGTTTGGTTATTGATCTTACCTTCCACTTCAATCATATAACACTGAACTCAACTTGCTTGTTATACAGGGTTGCATAGATACTTGACACGTTTTTCCCCATGTCATCCACTGTATCATCTTGTTGTACATTGTGAACAATCCTCACTTTTTCAGATCTATGAGGGAAATCCCTATACATGTGATCTCCCTCACAACCCCAACATTTCATAAGTTGTTTCCTTGGTCTTTGCCCCATTGTTTCTATCATTTTGGGCTCCTTGGAAGCTGGTTGTCCCTGAGAATTATTTTCGAAGAATGGTGTCTTGCTCACCTTCTTCCTCTGCTTCATCTTGCCTTTCTTGTTTTCTTCCCAAGCCTTTTGGAAAGTTGGTTTTCCTCTATGTTGATCATAGAGGCACTTAGCTCTCCTTATGGTTTCCTCCAGTGTCTTGGGATCATCATATTGTATCTTATCACTGAAAATTGATGCCAACCCACTCAGGTATCTTTGAATCTTGACTTGTTCATCCTTGATGAAGTAAACATATTTTAGCAACTCTAAAAATCTCCTTTAATATTCATTCATGGTCATACTCCCAAGCTTGAGTTTGAAGAAATCCTTCATCTTTCTATCATAATAACACTTGGTCAAATACTTCTTCTGAAAATATCTTTTAACTCCCTCCAAGTAATCTTTTTATCATCAATGTGTTGCACTTGCACGAATTGGTCGCACCACATTGATGCTTTCCCCTTTAGTTGATAAATTGCAATTCTCCCCTCAGCCTATGAGGATTAATTGTACAATCGAAAGTTTTTTCTCATCCCAAAAATCCAAGTCTTTGCATCCTCATCCTTCTTGTGCTCACCATCAAAGGTAGGAGGCTTGATCTTATTCATTTCTCATCATAGCTCATCTACCCCATACCTCCTCTTATGATTTCTGATAGGAGATGGACTTGAATGACTATGTACTCTCCTAATTGAATGCCTTGGTGAGTGATGATGATGCCTATCAACATTTCTTGTTTCTCTTCCTTTATCATGAGACTTATGATTCCTTGGCTTGCTTGATTATGTCTCCTTATCCATTTTCTTCTCTATTATGTCCATCCTCTATAGCAACTTGATGTTGAAGCCATCTTGCTCCTCCTTGGATTTCTGCATAAGCCTCTCATTATCATCTTTATAAATTTGGACATTTTTTTGCAGACTCTTTATGGTCTCCACCAAGTTCATGCTCTCTTCATTGGTTTCTCTATGCCCATCAAATTATGTCCATTCATTACCCATGCTGACACACAACCCTATGACTCCATCTTTATGGTTGTAGGTTCTATGTGCCTCTTCCATGCCTCTGTTCTCACTGTTGATTTTGATATATTTTCCTTTAATTCTGTAAAATGTGTAGGCAATAGGATTTGTTAGACTATAATAATTTTAACAAATATATCAATTCATGTACCATTGTGTCCTTTAAATACACCAGAAATAATATTTATGGTTTCATATGAATTTGACTACTCAATTCACAATTCTAGGTGAATATTTGGACTCATATGTTCAAGCTCTTTCCAGTGATTGTTTTCTTTCTCAATTCTAAGTCTTGAGCAGAAAGTTATGGTCATTTGAATATTACACATTTCCTCCTTATGTTCACCTTTCAACCAAGTGCAATTTTCAATTGTACTTATGCATCCTTGCACTTGCTCTTTTGGAAATTCGACAGGACCTCAATTGGGTTCCTTCATGACCATATTTTTGACATTCTAGCCAAGTTTCACCTTCATCTAAGCTTCAAGCTGCTAGATACATCCTGCTGAAGTTTAAGACCAATTTATGTTTTTAGCCATGAATGTTACAGGTGCCTTTTATGTCTTCCTATGCATTTTGTGTGCCCAGAAACTTAATTCAACTCCATAGTTGTCTTATATGACTCAAGATATTTCGGTACACTGCTCATGTACCCCAATCTGATTCTGGAGCAGGAAGTTATGGCCCTTGGAGTGGACTAGTACCCAAAAATTACCCTCCATTGTATGGCATGTAACTCCCTCATACAAGCTTTGTTAGCTCTTTCATTTAAGCTACAAAGACACGATGTACCTTGGTAAACTTTTATCTTGTGTTTTTTATTTTCCTAAAAATGATGTTTAGGCCTCTGAAAATGGCTTGCTAAAACATGACTTGAAAAACCCTAATTTTTTCTATAAATTTTAACTATTTTATGGGGAATTTCATTATTTAAGGTTGACTGGGGTGTTGACGTGGCACTTTGGGTCCGCCTAGCACCCCTAGAATGATGTCATTTCAGCTCTCCCTACCTACTTGGCCTTGCCTCATCGACCCTCGCCACTTCTTCCTTCTCTTTTCTCTTTTTCTTCCACCAATGCACACATTATCTTATTTTTCGAGCCCCATAGCCCTTGGTTGGCTACGTCGCACCTTTTCATTGGATCGTGGGAATGGGAGGGCCCCATCCTGCACCCATTCACCTCAGTGCACAAATTTGCATGTTCGTTTGATTAGACGACGGAGGTTCAAGGGGTGTCA